>SJXQ01006171.1:0-145585 GCA_006408695.1 Aepyceros melampus
TGATGGACAGGGAGGCCTGGCGTGCTGCGATTCATGGGGTTACAAAGAGTCGGACACGACTGAGCGACTGAACTGAACTGATTTCCTCTGCAGAGATTCTTATAGGGAAGTATGGATGACCCTGGTAGATAGGAGAAGAACCAGGGAATATGACTACTTAGAGTGATCTCAGTTCTTTTTCTATTTTAAGACCTCAAGCTAGAGTGTCTTTGAGAAACACTGTTCACATTTATTAGTTTGTGTGTTTTTTTTTTTTACTTTACTTTTTCATCATGTAGAATATAGCCTTTAATAGACAAATATTTCACATTTTTGTTTCAAATTGTTATCCTTGTTATGAGTATTAAAAACATATTTTCTTTAATCGTATATTTACAGATGTTATTTAGCGTCAAATGAAATTTACAGAAAAATTGGGTAATTTCTTTTGCTGTGATTCTTATACACACCAAGAGAAACATTTATCCCTACTCTGTATGTTTATGTTCTTCATAACATTTCTACTGTTTTAGTTATCCACTTTTGGAATAAGCAATTAAATGATATTTTCCTACATTTTACTGTCAACCGATAATCTATAACCTGATGTATAGTGTTATAATGACTTTATTTGCATCTTTCCTGAGCAGTGAGTTACCTTTATTTACCATAATTATATTTGAAGTGTTCAGAAAGAAATCTGTGTTCTGTACTATTTGCCAAATCTACTTAACCCTCTTTGGAAAAGATAGCTCTCCAAATATGTTGCCATCTCAGATTTTGCTTCTGTGAACTAGACCCTTGCATCGGTTACCAGCTGGACAGTTGTGACTGTAGCATTCCCTGCTGTGGACACTGTGATGCATTATCCAGATTCCTGTTTAAAATACCTCTTCCTCCAGCTGTCAAGTGTTACAGTTGTCAGCCTTCTTCAGGGAGGGCTGGCTAAAGAGAAGCAGTTCTCTCAGTCTTTTGTCCTTTCCCTGAGGTGATTTCCTTCCAATGACTGATCAATAGAGGAGTAACGCCTGACCTTCCCACTCGCTGGGGACAACTCAGGTTTATTTCATCTTCAAAATTCCCCATAGTGCTTCCTGGGGCTTCTGTTGAGACTACATTTTTGCCCAACTTCTCCCTCTTTCCAATCCTGTTTCCTTCCTTTTCCTTCATCATGAGCCAATTCCAAGGGCACTGAGAAAAATCTCTTGTATGCTGGTCTCCACCTCAGAGTCCACTTCCCAGGAAACCCAACTTGTAATATTGACAGGTATCTCAAATACAGATGGCTTGCTTAACATGTATTTGGGTAGAGGATGAGGGCTTTTTTCTAATTCCTAAACCAGTTAAAGGCACTGTCATCCACTTTGATAGCCAAGCTAGAGCTATGGGAATTTCTCTGGATTCTTCATTTTTTTTAAATTTAATTTTGACCTTTTATTTTGTTATGGGGTATAGCTGACTAACAATGTTGTGATTGTGTCAGGTGAACAGTGAAGGGCACTCAGCCATACATATGTTAATACATGTATCCATTCTCCCCCAGACTGCCCTCCCATCCAGGCTGCCACGTAACATTGAGCAGAGTTCCATGTGTTATGCAGTAGGTCCTTGCTTGTTATCCATTTAAAATATAGCACTGTGTACATGTCTACACGTCCATTCCAAACTCCTAACTCTCCTTCCCCCTACCTCCTTGGCAAAACCATAAGTTCATTCTCTAAGTCTTGTGGACTCTTCATCCTTCATCACCATTATTTCTTTGGTTGCCAGTCCTGTTAACTCTTCTGAATTCATTTCCAAATACCATCTTTTCATCCCTCCTACCACTGCTGAGGCTCAAGCCTTTATTTTCTTCTTGCCTGCCTACGACAGCAGCCTTAGAGCTTACAGAACTGTAGCAGATGCTGTCAGTGGTGCTACACCTCTTGACATGCACTTTACCCAGACCTGCCAAAGGCTTGGTTACAGCAGTCACCTGCTCCTCTTTGCCTGAGGGCTTTCTTTGGCCTTTGGAGATGACTGAGTTTGTGCCATGGCAGACAGAAGTGCTGGGGAGTTACACATGAGAAGAAGCCCTAACCATTGGCAAGTAGGAGTTGATGGGTAGATATCCTGATGGGAAACTCTTAGACATAATCTATATGGTCATCCAGAGGGCTTTTGTGGATTTGAACTTTAGTTGCCCAGATGTGTAATCTTCTCAATAATATAAACTTCAGTGACACACCAACTGTATCTTACTTCTTCCCTCCTGTATTAATGTTTCCTGGTCTTGCCTCCCCTAGAAACTGGCTGTGACAAGGATCACATCCTGCTGGGTTGTCCCAGAAGCAGACCCCAAGGTAAGGGTTTAAGTGCAGGAAGAATTATCTGAATAAAAGACACATATGATGATTTCATTGTCTTACTACAAATTGAGGTGACTAAAGGTAAAGCCCTAAGTATTTAACATGTCATTCAAAGGCCTTCATGACTTCTAGCAGGTTCTTTGGTGACTGATCAAAATGAGACCTCAAGCTGCCAAGCTTAACTGGTTTGGGCTAAATATAGGATGTATCTGACAGTTCTAAGAAGAGAGAACTTAATTGAGCCAAGAAATAAAGTAATCTCTGTCCTAGGCACACATAAATGTCAGCTTCTTAATGCACTTCAAAGATAAGTTTTCCCACCTACACCCTATGTTAATGGAATTTGGACTAAAATCTCTTTAGTTTTTCACAGCTGAGCATTTCTTCATAATGAAGATTGAAATTTTAGAACCCACAGGAAAACAGGCATTCATTCTTATTTGTGCCCTAATTTGGCCACTAGAGTCCAAATGGAAATAGAACCCGTAGCTAAACTGACTCGATTTGAAACCAAGGCAAGGTGGTACCACTAAATGAATGTGTATTGAACACCTACCATATATCATGATGTGAGAAATGCAGGAGAGGTATTGGGGCTAGGTAAGAAGGACTGAAAGAGATGGGAGGCTCCATTTGAATAGATGCTAAATAAATTTAAAAGCTGTAAGTCTCTTCTCAAAGCCTTTCGCTAAACTGCTTAATCCTGTGCCCACTATAGGGGTCTCCACTTTATTTATTTTTTTTTTAAATTGATTTTTATTTTTTAGTTTGTTTTGCTTTACAATACTGTATTCGTTTTGCTATACATTGACATGAATCAGCCACGAGTGTACATGAACTCCCAATCCCGACCCCCACCTCCCCACTCCCGCCCCACACCTTCTCTCTGGATTATCCCCGTGCATCAGTCCCAAGCATCCTGCATCCTGCATCAAACCTAGACTGGCGATTCATTTCACTTATGATATCATACATGTTATATTGCCACTCTGCCAACTCATCCCACCCTCTCCCTCTCCCACAGAGTCCAAAAGGCCGTTCTATACATCTGTGTCTCTTTTGCTGTCTTGCGTACAGGTTTATCATTACCATCATTCTAAATTCCATATATATGTGTAAGTATACTGTATTGGTGTTTTTCTTTCTGGCTTACTTCACTCTGTATAATCGGCTCCAGCGTCATCCACCTCATTAGAACTGATTCAAATGTATTCTTTTTAATAGCTGAGTAATACTCCATTGTGTATATGTACCACAGCTTTCTTATCCATTCATCTGCTGATGGACATCTAGGTTGCTTCCATGTCCTGGCTATTATAAACAGTGCCGCAATGAACATTGGGGTACACGTGTCTCTTTCAATTCTGGTTTCCTTGGTGTGTATGCCCAGCAGTGGGATCGCTGGATCATAAGGCAGTTCTATTTGCAATTTTTTAAGGAATCTCCACACTGTTCTCCATAGTGGCTGTACTAATTTGCATTCCCACCAACAGTGTAAGAGGGTTCCCTTTTCTCCACACCCTCTCCAGCATTTATTGCTTGTTGACTTTTGGATCGCAGCCATTCTGACTGGTGTGAAATGGTACCTCATTGTGGTTTTGATTTGCATTTCTCTGATAATGAGTGATGTTGAGCATCTTTTCATGTGTTTGTTAGCCATTCGTATGTCTTCTTTGGAGAAATGTCTATTTAGTTCTTTGGCCCATTTTTTGATTGGGTCATGGGTCTCCACTTTATACATGAGACAAACATCTTCAGTTGATAGCTAGTCCTCAGTCACAAACTTAAATACCATTTCCCCAGAGATGACTTTTTGACCCCATAATCTCTTTTCCAGAATGTCTTATTAGAGTTTTCCTTTTTAGCCATTACAACTTAAAATTGTTCATTTAAGTTCCATTATCGTCACTGGACTGCAAGTTCTAGGAGAGTAGGGGACACATCTACATTGTTTACAACCATATTCTTAGTATCTAACGCCTGATGCATAGTGGGAGCTCAATAAATACTTGTTCAGCAAATGAACACTCAAATATGACAGATTAAGGAATTGATCTAGAATCTGGCTTTCCATCCACATGTTCTTTATGATGCATACTTTGAACAGATTAGAGGCAAAAATATTAGTATGATGCATATCTATAAAATTGTTGCTTAAGTACATCTTAATTGGCAATGTTAAAGTGGATGAATAGCCACTGGGCATTTTGACCAAACCTGTGGGCCTATGTGTCATTTAAAAAATACTTTTCTGGCTTCATGGACTGTGCGGACAGAGGCGATTGAGTTAGGAATTCACCCATGTGGAAAACTCAGGACATGGGCTTCTCAGTGATGGACTTTGCCCACAAACTAAGTTTATGAACTGCTGTCTAAAATCAGTTATCCAGCGTTTCATTTATTCATCCCTGGCTTAGTCAATGGGAATATTTTATTATTTCCCACATCAGCGGTTAGCATTATCGCTTGGTCTTTAGCCTGTTCCCTTCATAGCCATGGGCTTCTCTGGATGTTCAGATGGTAAAGAATTTGCCTGTAGTGTGGGAGAGCCAGGTGTGATCTGGAAGATCCCCTGGAGAAGGGAATGGCTACCCACTCCAGTTTTCTTGCCTGGAAAATTCCATGGACAGAGGAGTCTGGCGGTCTATGAGGTCATGAGGTCACAGAGTCAGACATGACCAAGCAACTTTCACTTTACTTCGTGGCTACAGGATGCCTGCCACAATTCCAGACAGTGCATATAGATAACATCTGGCCAAAAGCATGTTATTTTTTTCTGTATGCCTTTGATTTTTAATTGGGAAGTAAAACTTCTTCCTTTAAAGATTTTCTGCATGGAAAATTTGGCTCAGATTGGGTACATATATCCATATTTTAGTGGAAAAGTTCTAGCATTTTTAAACTTCTTTATCCACAGTCTTGTCTTGTGGGGTATGTTTTCTATTAGAGAATAGCTGGAGTGTAGTCCATCAAAGATGTCTCCAACAAGATCTCTTACTCAGTGGAATAGACAAGCTTAAATTTTCATTAAAAGGTTTGATTTTAGAGCTGGTTTTCATAAGAGTTGAAGGGAGATTTGATACTTTAAACAATTTAGTGGCTAACAAAATAATTCCCTGAATGTCTCCCTCTGGTATGCTCTTAAGTTGTGAAACGAATCACCAGTCCAGGTTCGATGCATGATACAGGGTGCTCGGGGCTGGTGCACTGGGATGACCCAGAGGGATGGGATGGGGAGGGAGGTGGGAGAAGGGGTTCAGGGTGGGGAACACATGTACACCCATGGCAGATTCATGTCAATGTATGGCATAACCAATACAATATTCTAAAGTAAAAAAAATAAAACTGAGATAAAAATTTTTTTTCCCTAAAAATTAGTTATGTTAATTCCATCTCCTCCTTTTCAGTTGATGGAGATCCAAAAGGTTCTGTTCTCTGTAAAAGAAAAGGCTGGAAAATCAGGTAGGAGATAAGGTGCTCTGTTCTTGTTTCCCACCCTCTGTGTCCTTGGGTTCCTGGGATTTCCTGAAAATATCATGTACTTCTTACCTTGTGTTGTTGTTCCACTCAGACTGCTAAAATCTTACTAATCCTTCACAGAAGAGCCATCAGAACTGAGCTGAGAAGTCTTTAATGATTGTTCTCTTCCCTCATACTTCCTTCTTAATGCTTACTGTTGTGTGACACATATCAGTGTAGTTGTGTTGCTGATTTCCTAATAATCTGTGACCTCAAGGATTTCAAAGTATAATATTTTACTTATCTTGATATTTCTATGACTGAATGCTGCTTGAAATAGATTCTCTATTTCCTGTGTCTTACCCTTTATACTATTACTTTACTTATGGAGGGGCGTAATTGCAATTTCCCTACCCCTTGAAACCAAGCTGACTGGTGGTCTGCTGCAGTCTTTAGCCAAAACAAAAGTGATATTATGTTCATTCAGAATCTAGGCTTCAAGAAGTCTTATTGAATTGGCCAAAAGTTTCATTTGCATTTTTTCATTATGGCTCAGATGGTAAAGCGTCTGTCTACAATGCAGGAGACCTGGGTTCGATCCCTGGGTTGGGAAGATCCACTGGAGAAGGAAATGGCAATCCACTCCAGTACTATTGCCTGGAAAATTCCATGGACAGAGGAGCCTGATAGGCTACAGTTCATGGGGTCGCAAAGAGTCGGACACGACTGAGCGGCTTCACTTCATTATGGAAAAACCTGAACAAACCTTTTGGCCAATCCAGTATATGCCTCTGCTCTCATTTTCTATCAGATTAGCTTGAGTTTGTTTTCACAGCATAGCAGAAGGAGTGGAAGAGGGAGGGAGAAAGGGAGGGACACCGTGTAGAGGGAAACTGAGATTATCTTAGACAAGCTGACAACCTGTTGACCCCAAAACAGGTGGGAAAGCCAAGCCAGGATTATCAGATCTGTCTGTGACCCTATGCACACCTGTGAGCCTTCAGAAACCAGAAAAAAATCCCCATCCAACCCATAAATGTGAGGAATATAAAATATTATGTTAATATATTTTTGAGTTGTTTTTACAGAGCAATAACCTAATGATACCATGCTCAATAATTTATTGCATTGAAACTATCTTTTGTAATTGAATGAGAATTTCCATTCTTGGCAAAGAAAAGTCCTAATGAGTACACGGCCCAGATTCTTCATGGTAAAATTATCATAGTGAGCAAGCTGATACAAAATGAGAAACAAGTTAGTAAGATAACATTTCCACTTAATTTTAAAAGATTGTCTTTAAAGTATTATACCTGATACAAAAACAAGATGAAAAAGTCCAAGTGTAAAATTTAATACTAAGTACTTCATTCTTGAAAAAAAGATTTTGATGAGCCTAAAGAGAGGACAGTAATAACATCCAAAAGTCAAATTTATTCCAAAAGACTTTCAAGTGCTCTTTTATTGTTATGCTAATTAAAATTAATTCGTAAATAAAATATTAAGTTGAGATGTATGTGTTTGGCAAATGTGGTCTATTAAAGAGCACTTAAGTTCATAACTCCTCCCAGTTGGCTGAATTCTTAATATTGCATGGTTCTCTGCCAGGCTAGGGGGCTTATTCTCACGTTAAAGTAGCAGACTCTTGCCAAGAATCCTGACTTAACTTTGTCTTCATACACCTATAAACAAATAATGTTGAAGTCTCAGGGTTTTGTACATAGCAAGGAATCATCAGTAGCCCAGAGCTCACAAATTCAGAGCTTTAGATTTTATGTGGCCAGCATCAGAATGCTAATCTGAATTAGTGATGCAAAAGATATTTTCAGACTCTAACAATCAAAACCTGTTCATGAAGAAAATATTATTATACTTTAATCATAATCTAAACAGATGTAAAAGATTGCACTGTGCTTGGCAAATTCAGTTCTGTGGTACTATAGTTAAGATAAGCCACGGGGATAGTGTGGGGCTGGAGGCGGGGGTGGGGGATCGGGATTGGGAGTTCATGTACACTCGTGGCTGATTCATGTCAATGTATAGCAAAACGAATGCAGTATTGTAAAGCAAAACATACTAAAAAATAAAAATTAATTAAAAAAAAAGATAAGCCACAGAGAAACTTAATAAAGAGACTAGGAGTTGGTTGCACACTCAAATCATTTACTTCAGGGGCAGGGTAAATGGAAGGTTTAAAAGTACACAGGGTTGCCCTACTCATGTTAGAATTAAAGAGGCAAACACTTAACTGGTGGTTATACTCAAACCCCTGTGTATTCAGAGAAGACATCTTCTTGGAGATAAGACCTGGGACTGGGAAGTTTGTCTAGAGATGATTACAATAGGAGGTGATAGTATTGCATATATTTATTTGATATGGTTCCTTAGGGCTGGCTTTCCACTGAATGCTAATGAATTCAGTCAGTAATATTTACTGAGTACCAGGTGCATCTGGGTTGCGTGTTGAGTGGAAAGGAACAGGCAAGGGAAGGGTACCACTTTATCCCTGCTCAGAAGTTGACTGTCTTTTTGAAATGGGAGGGGGAACTTGGAGGACATTAAATGCTGAATAGTTCTGTACTTATCTCACATGTATCTTCATAATTAAATACCTGGCAATTCCTCTGTATTAAATAGTACATATGATGAACAGGGACTCTGAGAAGATATGTAACTTGATCAAGTGTGACTCCAAAACTCATGCTCTTTTCACTATAAAACACTACAGAAGAGCTAGAAGAGTAACTTTTGTGACTCTAGTTCTGTATCTGTGAGAAAGTACATATACCCACACATATCCTAAGTACAATATCCTAAGGGCCAGGATACTGGTATGTGTTTGAGTATAGTTACATAATCTCTTTTTGTGGGAAATAATATGTTTTCTTTAAAATAAAATCTTGCATATCAATTCATAGTATTAGAAATACATGGGAATCAGTTGGGGGATTGGTAGGTATTTTTGCAATTGCAACTTTTATGGGGTCAAAAAGTTGGGGCATTATTAAAGGGTATCTTTGACCTAAGAAACATTAATGATAAGATATGTAATTTGTTGTTGCTATTCAGTTGCTGAGTCATGTCCAATTCTTTGCAACTCCATGTACTACAGCACACCAGGCTTCCCTGAGTTTCTTCACAATCTCCCAGAGTTTGCTCAAACTCATGTCATTGAATTGGTGATGCCATCCAACCATCTTATCCTCTGTTACCCACTTTTCCTCCTGCCTTCATTCTTTCCCATCATCCGGGTCTTTTCCAATGAGTTGGTTCTTTGCATCAGGTGGCCAAATTATTAGAGCTTCAGCTTTAGCATCAGTCCTTCAATGAATATTCAAGTTTGATTTCCTTTAAGACTGATTGGTTTGATCTGCTCTCTGTCAGAGGGACTCTTAGTCTTCTCAGGCACCACACTCAAAAGCATCAATTTTTCGGCGCTCAGTCTTCTTTATGGGCTGACTCTCACATCTGTACATGATTACTATACTGATGTCTCTTTTTTTAAAATACACTGTCTAGGTTTATCATAGCTTATCTTCCAAGGAGCGTGTGTCTTTTATATTAATATGTAATTGCATGCATGCTTAGTCGCTCAGTTGTGTCCAACTCTTTGCAACTCCATGGACTGCAGATCACAAGGCTCCTCTGTCCATGAGATTCTCCAGGCAAGAATACTGAATTGTGTCGTCATGCCCTCCTCCAGGGGATCTTCCCAACCCAGGGATCGAACCCAGATCTCCCGCATTGCAACCAGACTCTTTACCATCTGAGCCACCAGGGAAGTCCAGTATGTACTTAGTGAAGACAGATATTTTAGAGAGAGTGTACTTGATTACCCTCTCAGGAGACGCTCCTCAGAAACCATTTTATGGCAAAATGATTAATAATAAACTTTTTGCTTCATGTAGCTTGTAGCAATTTAAACTGCATGTGTGGTCTCCTTAAACAAAAATTTTATATAGATGTACTTTACAAGCTGTAAAATTAATCAAATAAAAGTGTAAAATTCTGTGGTTTTAAGTATATTCATAGTTATGCAAATATCACCACAATGTAAGTTTAGAACATTTTCATCATCCCTAAGATACACCCTGTACCCGATTTTAAAATCTGTTCTTCAGGCAATGAATATTTGAGTAGTTTTCACTTTTTGATTATTATGAATGTTGCTATGAGCATTTATGCACAAGCTTTTATGTGGACCTATGTCTTCATTTCTCTTGACTATGTACCTAGGAGTAAAATTACTAGCTATATGATAACTCTACCTATTAAACAAAACCTGCCAACTATTTTCCAAATTGCTAAACAATTTTAATTACCACTAGCCGTGAATGAGAGTTCAGCTTCTCCGCATCTTTGTTAACACTTGGTAGTGTCTGTCTTTCTGATTTTGGCCATTCTAGTGCAGGTACATCATTGTGGTTTTAACTTCATTAACGTAGTAACTCATGACATTGAATATCTTTTCCTGTGCATATCAGCCATTTGTGTATCTTCTTAGGAGAAATTTCTTCTCAGATCCTTTGTTAATTTCTAAATTGGCTTATTTATCTTTTTATTGGTGTGTTATAAGAGAAGGCAATGGCACCCCACTCCAGTACTCTTGCCTGGAAAATCCCATGGATGGAGGAGCCTGGTAGGCTGCAGACCATGGGGTTGTGAAGAGTTGGACATGACTGAACGACTTCATTTTCAATTTTCACTTTCATGCATTGGAGAAGGCAATGGCAACCCACTCCAGTGTTCTTGCCTGGAGAATCCCAGGGACAGGGGAGCCTGGTGGGCTGCCGTCTATGGGGTTGCACAGAGTCGGACATGACTGAAGCAACTTTGCAGCAGCATAAGAGTTTTCTCCAGCATCTACTGTTTGTGGATTTTTTGATGATAGTGATTTTGACTGGCATGAGGTGATATCTCATTGTAGTTTTGATTTGCATTTCACTTAAAATTAGTGATATTGAACATCTTTTCATGTACCTCTTGGCCACCTATATGTCTTCATTGGAGAAATGTCTGCCCACTGTTTTTTTCTTTTTTTGGTAGAGGGAAGCAATGAGAGGGCTCATAGGTCCAAAAATATAGACCTATGGGGTAACTTAGGACAAGATAATACTGCACAATCATATTTTATTAGTTATTAGATTAAACCATACTTTATTCATAGACACAAAAAAATCAATGCTAAAGAACATGAGATTGTTTAGCATTGTCTTTATATGTGTAATTCTGATGAGTTTGGAAGGACTGCTTCTAATAAAATATTCATTATTCTATAGGAAATTCCATTTCTAGGGTCCTTGCAGATCTAAGAAAACTCTTTGTGGATTCTCTCAAGGCTTTTAATCATGAAAAATGTCTACCCTTACCCATAATTCTGCTTTTTAAATATAAGCACTGTTAGTTTGATATACAGAGGATAATCTTAAATATTTTTTAGAATACTCTCAGATCAATGAACATTCAGTTTTACAGCAGTGTTTCTCAAAATGGATGTTAATGTAAAGAATGTACATTTTCTTTGCAGTGACAAGTCACTGGGTGATAGAATACTCATCTTTACCATACAAATAACTCAAGTTAGAACGTATATTATGAGTGGTGACTGTAACATCATTACAATTTTTGAAACTGTGATTATTAAATAAAAATGTTGAAATAAGAGCTATTGTTTCAGTGCATTAAATTATAATTGGGACAGTACACACTTTATCAAATCACTCATATATTAGAAGGAAAGAAATCCAAAAGAATGCATCTAGCTGTTGAGTCTTACGTTAGTTTGGGTCCTTGTATGTAGAAGAAATTTATTAGGGAAAACACTTGTGAAGAATAAAGAGGAGAGAAAGCAGAAGTGGGAAAGGGGAGCCTTCAGACTATGATCCAAGTCTGACATCTATGAAAGGAGAGAGGGAAAGAAAGAGACTTCAGAAGGAAGAACCTCAGACTGAATTGCAGCTCTGAGAAACCTTTGGCTAGGCTGCAACGGACCCTATGATATATCACAAGCTCTTTGGGTTAAAATATGGGAAGTTTGAAAATTTTGCTAATCTGTAGAAGTCAGCTAAAATTTTGCTAATCTGTAAATGTATGTTCACATGTTCTAGACAGTCTTTCATAGTATTTTTTTCAAATTTTTAATATTTTATATATAATATGCTTTTAAGAATATCAACAATAGCAAAAAAAGGTAGCAACTGAATAACTGGAATTATTTAATATATGAACCAGACAAAAGTAAAAATACAAGCATGCAGGTAGGATTATTCTCATCACACTAGTTGTGTGCGTGTGTGTGTGTGTGTCTATGTGTGCAAGGGTGTATGCATGTGCTTCTACCTCTTATGCATAATTTCATGACCTCTTGCCTTCTTTTATTCCTGCCATTACTGAAATGACTAGTTTCATAGAGGCCAGCTTTGTGCAGGTACAAATTCATCTCTTGTTTCTTATCCTGGGACTTCTGATACCATTATGGGGGTGTCCACAGGCACCTGTTGACTCTCCCAGATGTGCACCTGTATACACAACTTAGAAGTGGAAGAGAGTTAATGTCTGTGGTTCTGTCTTGAGCAATGGAGGAAGAGATGTGATGGATAAATGTCACTCATTTTGTTCATTGAGCTGATGGTTCTGAAGTCTCATGGGTTTGCAGACAATCATCTGTTGTAATTAACATATCCTCACATTGTCTTTCCCACTGCTTTGTTTCATTCTCTGTCCTAAAATCCTGCTCCCTGGGGTTGTATTAATGTCCTGCACTCAGGTTCTTCTCTCATGGCCACCCAGATCAAGTCTTGAGGCAAAAACAGCCTCATTTGATGGTGGTTTAGTTACTCAGTTGTGTCTGACTCTTGCTACCCCATTGACTGTAGCCCACCAAGCTCCTCTGTCCATGGGATTTCCCAGGAAAGAATACTGAAGTAGGTTACCATTTCCTTCTCCACATTTAATAGTAGTGTAACTAATTTTTATGTAATTTTAATTTCTGTAACTATTATAATTTTTATGCTATCTGTGCAATCTTTATAGAAACAGTTGGATATTTATAAAAAATATAAAAATGTCAATTTGAACATATTGGAACAAGCCTTTTTGAATAAATATTTCTCAGCTGATTCATTTGCCCTGAGGTTTATAAGTACTCTGGCTTTCTTTCTGGGGCTTGGTAGCAATGTACTTCTCTGTCATCTTTGAAATTAAGCATGGACAGAAGATTTACTGTAACCAATGAAAGCTGGGTGGAAGTGAGAAGGGTCAGGCACAAGTTTTATAGGTCAAGACATAATTTTCCATATTTATACCTGCTTGCCATTGGAATTGTGACATATTGAGAATATCTCTTTTCAACCTGGATTTCAGCGACAATGATCAGCAGATCCTACCTGTTGATCTGTGCTGAACATATAGCATTAGCAAGAAATAAACTGTCTTGTAAAACTGTTGAGATTTTCCAGTTGTTTGCTGTGGTTTACAAGCCAGAGTGGGCTAGGTTATAACGTGTCAGGGCATACATGTGCATGTATACCCACATACACTACGTACTGAGTATTCCTCTAAGGATAAACACAAAATAATTAAAAACAACAATCATGTCGTAGCCAGTGAAATGAATGAAGTGAGCTGTTCAACCATAAAGTGGAAATCGTAATTGTGCCTAAGGTTCACATGTGACAACTTGTTGAAGATCACCCTGCTAGTGAGTCAAAAAGCCAGGATTCAGAACCGTATTTCTAACATCTATACCAGTGTTTGTTGGTGTGGATGTAGATTGTTTATGATCCCTGGTGGTCTGTCAAGTAGTCCACAGAGATGGTTTTTCTTTTTAATTACTTCTGATACATATTTTATAAATTTTATATTTGAGATTATTAATTGTAATAGTTACATGAATTATACAAACTTCATCTTGTTGATGGGTGTAGCTAATTTTAAATAATAAATTGTACGTGTGCTAAAATGGATTGCATTTAAAAACACAATTATAAGAGTTCCTTTTTCTCCACACCCTCTCTAGCATTTATAATTTGTAGACTTTTTGATGATGGCCATTCTGACTGATTCAAGATGATACATCATTGTATTTTTAATTTGAATTTCTCTAACTAGGGATGTGGAACATCTTTTCATGTGCCTATTGGCCATCTGTATATCTTCTTTGAAGAAATGTCTATTTAAGTGTTCTGTTCATCATTTGATTAGGTTTTTTGAAATTGAGCTGTATGAGTTTGTATATTTTGGAAGTTAATCAGTTACATTGTTTGCAAATATTTTCTTTCATTCTGTGGGATGTCTTTCATTTTGCTTATAATTTCCTTTGCTGTGCAAAAGCTTGATCCATCTATCCCACTCGTGGGCATATATATAGGCATATATAATTCAAAAAGACTCATGCAACCCAGTGTTCATTGCAGCACTATTTACAATAGCCAAGACAGGGAAACAACATAAATGGCTATTGACAGAGGGATGGATAAAGAAAATGTGGTATGTATATAAAATGGAATATTACTCAGCCATTAAAAGAATGAAATCATGCCATTGGTAGCAACACGGATAGAGCTAGAGATTATCATATTAAGTGAAGTAAGTCAGATGGAGTAAGACAAATATAGTATAACTTACATGTAGAATCTAAGAAATGATACAAATGAACTTATTGACAAAACAGAAATAGACTCAGATAGGAAAAAATCTTACTGTTATCAAAAGGGAAGGATAAATTAGGAGTTTGGGATTAAAATATATACACTACTATGGGCTTCCCGGGTGGCTCAGATGGTTAAGAATCTGCCTGCAATGCAGGAGACCAGAGTTTGATCCCTGGGTCAGGAAGATCCCCTGGAAAAGGAAATGGCAACCCACTCTAGTATTCTTGTCTGGAGAATCTGATGGACAGAGGAATCTGGGGGCCTACAGTCCATGGGGTCACAAAGAGTCAGACACAAGTGAGCGACTCGCACACACACACACACACACACACACACACATGTATACACTGTGCTGTGCCATGCTTTAGTCACTCCATCATGTCTGACTCTTTGTGACGCCATGGACTGTAACCCCCCAGATTCCTCTGTCCATGGGATTCTCCAGACCAGAATTTGGAGTGAGTTTCTATGCCCTCCCCCAGGGACATATACACTACTATACATAAAATAGATCGCCAACAAGGACCTACGGCATAGCACAATAAATTATATTCAGTATCTTGTAATAACCTATAATGGAAAAGAGTCTGTTGTTCAGTTGCTAAATTGTGTCTGATTCTTTGTGACCTCGTGGACTGTAGCATGCCAGGGTCCTCTGTCTTGCACTGTATCCTGGAGTTTGCTCAAATTCATGTCCATTGAGTCAGTGATGCTATCTACCAGCTCATCCTCTGCTGCACTCTTCTCCTTTTGCCTTCAATCTTTCCCATCATCTGGGTCTTTTCCAGTGAGTCAGTGCTTTGCATCAGGTGGCCAAAGATGGGCTGGTATTCCCATCTCTTTAAGAATTTCCCCTAGTTTGTTGTGATCCACATAGTCAAAGGCTTTAGAGTGTCAGTGAAGCAGAAGTAGATGTTTTTATGGATCTCCTTTGCTTTCTCAGTGATCCCACAAATGTTGGCAATTTGATCTCTGGTTCTTCTGTCTCTTTGAAACCCAGCTTGTACATCTATCTGGACATTCTTGATTCACATATTGCTGAAACCTAACTTAAAGGATTTTGAGCAAAACCTTGCTAGCCTGTGAGAAGAGTGCAATTGTATGGTAGTTTGAACATTCTTTGGCATTGCTCTTATTTGGGGTTGAAATGAAAACTGACCTTTTCCAGTCCTGTGACCACTGCTGAGTTTTCCAAATTTGCTGACAGATTAAGTGCAACACTTGATCAGCATCATCTCTTAGGATTTTAAATAGCTCAGGTGGAATTCTGTCAACCTCCACTAGGTTTATTCATAGTAATGCTTTCTAAGGCCTGCTTACTTTTACACTCCAGGATAGCTGGCTCTAGGTGAGTGACCATACTGTTATGGTTATCTGGGGGCATTATGACCTTTTATTGTATAGTTCTGTGTATTCTTGCCACCTCTTCTTAATCTCTTCTGTCCTTACCATTTATATTCTTTATTGTGCCCATTCTTGCATGAAATATTCCCTTGGTATCTCCAGTTTTCTTGAAGACATCTCTAGTCTTTCCCATCCTATTGTTTTCCTCTATTTCTTTGCATTGTTCATTGAAGGAGGCTTTCTTATCTTTCCTTGCTATTCTCTTGAATTCTGCATTCAGTTGGGTATATCTTTCCCTATCTCCTTTTCCTTTCACTTCTCTTCTTTCCTCAGCTGTTTGTAAAGCCTTCTCAGACAAATACTTTGCCTTCTTGAATTTCTTTTTTCTTTGGGATGGGTTTGGTCACTATTTTCTGTACAGTGTTATGAACTTCTGTCCATAGTTTTTCAGGCATTCTGTCTATGAGATCTAATCCTTTGAATCTATTCATCACCTCCTCTATATAATCATAAAGAATTTGATTTAGGTCATACCTGAATGGCCTAGTGGTTTTCTCTACACACTTCAACTAAGCCTCAATTTTGTAATAAGGAGTTCATGATCTGAGCCACCGTCAGCTTCAGGTCTTGTTTTTGCTAACTGTATAGAGTTTCTCCATCTTCCGCTGTAAACAATATAATCAGTCTGATTTCACCATCTAGTGATGTCCATGTGTAGAGTCGTCTCTTGTTTTGTTGGAAGAGGGTGTTTGCTATGACCAGAGCATTCTCTTGGCAAAACTCTGTTAGCCTTTGTCCTGCTTCATTTTGTACTCCAAGGCCAAACTTGCCTGTTATTCCAGGTATCTCTTGGCTTCCTACTTTTACATTCTAGTCCCTTATTATGAAAATGACATCTTTTCTGGTGTTATTTCTAGAAGGTCTTATAGGTCTTCATAGAACCAGTCAACTTCAGCTTCTTTGGCATTAGTGGTTGAGGTGTGGACTTAGATTACTGTG
Source organism: Aepyceros melampus (assembly GCA_006408695.1). NCBI lineage: Eukaryota > Metazoa > Chordata > Mammalia > Artiodactyla > Bovidae > Aepyceros > Aepyceros melampus. The sequence continues at coordinate 16,781 of SJXQ01006171.1, forward strand.
ATGCTGAATGGTTTGCCTTGGAAATAAACTGAGATCATTCTGTCATTTTTGAGATTGCACCCAAGTACTGCATTTCGGGCTCTTTTGTTGACTGTGAGGGCTACTCCATTTCTTCTAAGGGATGTTTTCTCACAGTAGTAGATATAATGATCATCTGAATTCAATTCTCCCATTCCTGTCCATTTTAGTTCACTGATTCCTAAAATGTTGATGTTCACTCTTGCTATCTCCTGCTTAACCACTTCCAATTTACCTTGATTCATGGACCTAACATTCAAGTTCCTATGCAATATTGTTTTTCACAGCATCAGACTTTACTCTCACCACCAGACATATCCACAACTGAGTATCACTTCTCTTTTGGCTCAGCCACTTCATTCTTCCTGGAGCTATTAGTAATTGCCCTCTGCTCTTTACCAGTAGCCTATTGGACATTTACCAACCTGAGTGGCTTATCTTCTGGTGTCATATCTTTTTGCCTTTTCATACTATTCATGGGATTTTTGCAGCAAGAGTCCTGGAGTGGTTTGCCATTCCCTCCTTTGTCAGAACTCTTCATTATGACCTGTCTGTCTTGGGTGACCCACATGGCATGCTTATATCTTTGTTGAGTTATGCAAGCCCCTTTGCCCTGACAAGGATGTTGTCCATGAAATTGTACATATGTGTGTTTGTGTATATATATAAAACTACATAAATATATAACTGAATCACTTTGTATGCCTGAACATAATGCAGCATTTTAAATCAACTGTATTTCAATAAAAATAAAAAAACACAATTGTGGAGAATATGAGAGATCTGTGAAACTAAAGAGTAATTTCTCCTTACTCTTAGATATAACATTTTCAGTTCCACAATAATGTCAAATTAGTTCATAAAGAAATGGAAGCAAATGAAGTAGTGATAAACTAGGTATAATTACTACAACTCAAAATGATGTTTAATATGTAAATACCATCTAGTACTACAGTGAATACAAAAAAATGACTGTCTACTGGGAAGAGTGATTTGGCAAGTGTGATGATTTTTCCGTAAACAACCAAGGAAAGATGAGGAAGAATCTGAATATTGGTTTTATTGGATGGTAACACAGTACAGTCTTATGAAATTGTCATGAAACTCCTAAAGTGTTTATGTGGCTTTCCAGCAAAGCATGGTGATCTCTCTGGCAACAAAACTTTTTTTTCAGCAGAAGTATAAAATAATACTTATAGTACAAAATTGATTGTCACTAAAACAGAAAAGAGACCAAACATTAGAAGCATTGTTTAAAGTTATAATACTTATAGAAAATACAAATACAATTCTTGCTCTTGATAAGAAGCTTGTAAAACCACCTATAAAGTTGACAAATAAAGCTCGTACAGAAGAGACAAGCTATAGGCACAATTTCTTTACTAAAAAGTCATTTTGGGCATTGTCTTACATCAATGGCACACAATGTAGAAAAGCAATTACTGTCACTTACGTGCTGGCAGATAATTTGCTGTTATTGTTGGACAAAGCCAATTCCAGCATATGTATAGCACATGAAGAAATGCCAGGCCCTACTTTTTGTCTCATTTATCACTAAAACTCATTTTGTAAGTTGTGTTATCAAGGATAAATCTTTTAATAATAACTGAGAAAAAAGATGCCCTGGGATCAGTACTGTCAGAATACCACTTGTGAGAACAACAAAGAGCACCACTGGTGGTGCTTTCGTTGCTAAGTCACATCCAACTCTTGCGACCCCAAGGACAGATGAGCCTGGCAGGCTGCAGTCAATGGGATTCTCCAGGCAAGAAGAGTGCAGTAGGTTGCTATTTCCTTCTCCAAAGAGCACTGCTACATGAGTGAAATTGCAATTGAATCAAATCTTCACATTACTCATTGGGAACAGTCGTGGGTCAGTATGTTGTGTGAAGGATATTCTCTGTTTAGTTACAATAATGCTCTACTTTTTGGAGCCAGGGTCACAACAAAAATCACATGGCACACTCAAAATAGGATAATTCGTGGATGGTTTATTTACAAAGGAACTATTCATAAATATGTGGTTGAAAACCATAAGGGCTATTGCAGCAACCCAGGGCTTAGTAAAACCCAATTAATTACAATATTTTCACTCCTTCATGTAAGTCCAGCCAAATTCATTTAATTTAAATATTGTTGACACAATTTTTTTTAGCCAAGAGAACATGCTGGTCATAGCAAGCACCCTCTTCCAACAACACAAGAGAAGAATACACATGGACACCACCATATGGTCAATATTGAAATCAAATTGATTATATTCTTTGCAGCCAAAGATGGAGAAGCTCTATACAATTTGCAAAAACAAGACTGGGAGGTGACTTGTGGCTCAGATCATAAAATCCTTATTGTCAAATTCAGACTTAAATTGAAGAAAGTAGGGAAAACCGGTAGACCATTCAGCTATGACATAAATCAAATCCCTTATGATTATACAGTGAAAGTGACAAATAGATTCAAGGGATTAGATCTAATAGACAGAGTGCCTGAAGAACTCTGGACAGAGGTTTGTGACATTGTACAGGAGGCAGTGATCAAGAGCATCTTCAAGAAAAAGAAATGCAAAAAGGCAACATGGTTTTATGATGAGGCTTTACAAATTGCTGAGAAAAGAGAAGCGAAGGCAAAGGAGAAAAGGAAAGATATGCCCATTTGGATGCAGAATCCCAGGGACGGGGGAGCCTGGTGGGCTGCCGTCCATGGGGTCACACAGAGTCGGACATGACTGAAGTGACTTAGCAGCAGCAGCAGCAGCAGCAAAGAATAGCAAGGAGAGATAAGAAAGCCTTCCTCAGTGATCAATGCAAAGAAATAAGCAATAGAATGGGAAAGACTAGAGATCTCTTCAAGAAAATTAGAGATGCCAAGGGAAAATTTCATGTAAAGACTGACACATTAAGGACAGAAATGGTATGGACCTAACAGAAGCAGAAGATATTAAGAAGAGGTGGCAAAAATACCCATAAGAACTGTACAAAAAATATCTTCATGACCCAGATAACCATGATGGTGTGATCACTCACCTAGAGCCAGATATCCTAGAACGCAAAGTCAATTGGGCCTTAGGAAGCATCACTATGTACAAAGCTAGTGGAGGTGATGGAATTCCAGTTGAGCTATTTGAAATCCTAAAAGATGAGGCTGTGAAAGTGCTGCAATCAATATGCTAGCTAATCTGGAAAACTCAGCAGTGGCCACCAGACTGCAATAGGTCAGTTTTCATTCCAATCCCGAAGAAAGGCAATGCCAAAGAGTGTTCAAACTACCGCCTAACTGCACTCATCTCACATGCTAGCAAAACAATGCTCAAAAGTCTTGAAGTCAGGTTTCAACAGTATGTGAACTGTGAGCTTCAAAATGTTTGAGCTGGATTTAGAAAAGGCAGAGGAACCAGAGATCAAATCACCAACATCTGCTGGATCATCAAAAAAGCAAGAGTTCCAGAAAAACATTTACTTTTGCTTTATTGACTACACCAAAGCCTTTGACTGTGTAGATCACAACAAACTGTGGAAAATTCTTCAAGAGATGGGAATACCAGACCACCCGACCTGCCTCCTGAGAAATCTGTATGCAGGTCAAGAAGCAAGAGTTAGAAACGGACGTGGAACAACAGACTGGTTCCAAATCGGGAAAGGAGTAGTCAAGGCTATATATTGTCACCCTGCTTATTTAACTTCTATGCAGAGTACATCATGAGAAACGCTGGACTGGAGGAAGCACAAGCTGGAATCAAGATTGCTGGGAGAAATACCAATAAATTCTTATATGCAGATGTGACACCACTCTTATGGCAGAAATTGAAGAACTAAAGAGCCTTTGATGAAAGTGAAAGAGGAGAGTGAAAAAGTTGGCTGAAAGCTCAACATTCAGAAAACTAAGATCATGGCATCTGGTCCCATCACTTCATGGCAAATAGATGGAGAAACAATGGAAACAGTGTCAGACTTTATTTTTGGGGGCTCCAAAATCACTTCAGATGGTGACTGCAGCCATAAAGTTAAAAGATACTCCTTTGAAGGAAAGTTATGACAAACCTAGACAGCATATTGAAAAGCAGAGACATTACTTTACCAACAAAGGTTCCTCTAGTCAAAGCTGTGGTTTTTCCAGCAGTCATGTATGGATGTGAGAGTAGGACTGTGAAGAAAGCTGAGCACTGACGAACTGATACTTTTGAACTGTGGTGTTGGAGAAGACTCTTGAGAGTCCCTTGGACTGCAAGGAGATCCAATCAGTCCATCCTAAAGGAGATCAGTCCTGGGTGTTCATTGGAAGGACTGATGCTGAAGCTGAAACTCCAATACTTTGGCCATCTAATGCAAATAACTGACTCATTTGATGCTGGGAAAGATTGAAGGCAGAAGAAGGGTATGACAGAGGATGAGATTTTTTGGATGGCATCACTTTTGATGTAGTATACATGAGTTTGAGTAGGCTCTGGGAGTTGGTGATGGACAGGGAAGCCTGGCATGCTGCAGTCAATGGAGTTGCATAGAGTCGGACATGACTGAGTAACTGAACTGATTGTTGACACAGAGCTAAGGAACTTCTCAGGCATGTGTATCAGACTGCTCTTGTGTGAGGTCTCATATCATCTCTCCCCAACTTGATCATCGCTAAGTCCATGGCCAAGAATTTCATGCCTACTCTGATTTGCTTTGAGCAGCATCACCTTTCCCCACGTTTGCCCTGAGTCTCTTACTTCCTGCCTGAATCTTTTTTTATTTAATTAAAATTTTATTTATTTATTTATTTTTGGCTGTGCTGTGCAGCATGTAGTTCCCCAACCAGGGATCAAACTGGTACCTTCTACAGTGTGAAGGAAGTGTAAAGTCCTAATTATCAGACCACCAGGGATGATCTGATATTATTCAGTGTGAGACCTTGAGAGTCCACTGGGCATTCTCATCTTCAACTATGAAGTTGGAAGGAGTTAATGCCTTAAGGAGCAAATCTCAGCCAAGCAAAGTTGAAAGTCAATAAATGCCTTCCTTCCCTGGGAAAGCTGTTCTGAGGTGTACTCCACATACTCTTTAGATGGTTCCCACAATATTTAACATCAACCATCTACATCAGTAACCACCCACTTACATGAGTAAGTCCACTCAATAATTCACCCTTGTATTGACTTCCTTTCCTACTCTATTTCAATGTAGATAATACCCAGAAGGTATAACATCAGTAATTTCCTTCCAGAAAGAAACACTTCCTGACCCCCATGCTATTAGGGGCTTAAATTTTAAACAGTAGCATCTTTGAGGGGGCAGGCCATATTAGAAATTTTGAAGGCACAATTATCCCCCTCTAGGTTCAGACTTCCACACATAAAATTGAAGTAGACTTAGTTATTTTTAGCAATGTTTTACTTTGAGTGAAGGCTCCAGCCCTGGGTAAGGTGGTCTCTGCATATATCCATGTGCTGTGCTCAGTTGTGTTTGACTGTGACCCCATGGAGTGTAGGCTGCCAGGCTCCTCTGTCCATGGGTGTTTTTCAGGCAAGAATAGTGGAATGGGCTGCCGTTTTCTCCTCCAGGGAATCTTCCTGACACAGAGATCAAACCTGAGTCTCCAGTGTCTCCTGCATTGGCAGGCAGAGTCTTGACTGCTGAGCTCCCTGGGAAGCCCCTGTATATCCACGTTATGCCGAGTATTTATAATGTGACTGAAGATACAACAATTCACTAATGTTCGTTTATCATTCTCAGATTCTCTGGGACAGTAGTACCTAATTAAAAAATATTCCTGAACTCAGTGCTGCAAAACTGAAATTGGAGTTAGTGTCCTAGTACTTCTTGGAATTATGTTAACAAGCTCTGAAATTCTGTCTGAAGTTCTGCCTGTAGATGGCTTATTTCTCTTGCTTTCTAGTAGCTTGTGGAATTTTATATCTAACCTTAAACAATGTTGTTTCAATGTGGATAATCTTCCTATCAAAACCTTCAGTTGATGGAAAAATCTTTTCTAGCATTTTTGATAACATTTTCCTGTTTTGCTTATCTTTTAACGAAATTTCTCTTATCTAAAGGCATAATAATAAAGATTCAGCACTCATGCTTTCTTCGTCTTATGCTTTCCATGCTTTAGGTGTAGATACTGAGCTATTCTTTGAAATGCAATTTAAAAAGGTAGTATCCTTAAACTCACTTCCTTTGGAGGAGATGTATTTTAGGTGGGAAATAAAAAGACTTTAAAAGATCAGATATTTTATTTGATTCATTTGACACGTATCTTATTTGAAACATAACTGTTTTGTTTGTTTCCTTGCCTGCTTTACATCTGATAGTCTTAATGGATGGGTTTAATGTGTTCTTTTTTGTGATCATTTATGGTGTATTTAGACATTTCTAACAACTTAGTTTGTATTATCTTTATGTATTTTCCTTTTTTCCTTCCTTGCCTCCTCTTGGCTTGACAAAATTATATTTCTTCCCCCTCACTGAGTTAAATTATAAACAGACATTTAAAGTTTATATTTTATAATAATGTCTATAATTATTATACACTGTGTCCTTAGTGTGCTGGGGTCTTCTGCTTGGGAGGAGACGAGAGATACCAAAGTCACATTTTCTGTGTTTTGTTTTGTTTTGTTTTTTTAATTGATGTTTATATACTTAGTTCTATCTTTGAAATGAAATTTTGGCTATTAGTTATATTTACTGATATTTTACTCAATTTTCTGTTCCCCATTTGCTTTGCATTCCATCCTTCCTGTCTTCTTGCTGTGGCAGTCATTTAATAGCATCTATCATTCACAGACCCCTCTTGAAATAAAAAGCTTAGTCCTTTTGTATTTGTAAACACCTAGTTCCCTTATTCTTGAGTAGTAATCTGGTAGGTTTAGACATTTTCACATTTTATATTTTCCCACAGAATTTTGAGAATTTTAGTCTGTTTTCACCGGTCATTTTCTTTTGTTGATGAGATTTCTTCTGTTTATCTGTGAGATAGATATGACAGAATATGCAGAAAAGAATAGCAACTAGATTAAGATAATTACAGACTATAATGAAGTCTATAACTTTTCTATATGGAGATTTATTTTTATTAATTATAATTAGGTCTTGGTTCAAACTTCTATAGAAATTAAGAAAAACACATGTATTCAAATAGAAATTGCATAGGATTTTTTTTGACTCTTTCATCAATTCTTATTCCCTGGGTTGGGAAGATCCCCTGGAGAAGGCAGTGGCAACCCACTCCAGTACTCTTGCCTGGAAAATTCCATGGACTGAGGAGCCTGGTAGGCTACAGTCCCCGGGGTCACAAAGAGTCGGACACGACTGAGCGACTTCACTTTCACTTTCACTTCAATTCTTACTTCCTGGAACTTCTGTTGCCTGTGTTGGGGCTTTTTGTGTTCCCAGTTCTCTTTCACATATTTTCTGTATTATATCTGGGCTGCTTTCCATGTGCATTTCTCCAGGATTAATTTTTTGTTCAACTGTCTTATGTCAGGATTTCATCTCACATACATATCACTTTAAGATAGACTCATGGAGACCTGTAAAGGGAATTTCTCAGACAAGACTATAAATCAATTTAAAAAATCATTATCTATCAGAAAAAATTCCTCCAATTTAAGTTGAATGATACCAGTGTAAAGTAGATGTGCTCAGCGTTTCAATAATATTCTCTTAAAATTGTAGTTTTGTACGTTTATTTTATTTGTTAAATATTTATTTATTTATTTGGCTCCATCTTACGTGTGGCTCGTGAGATCTTTGTTGGGTGCATGGGTTTAGTTGCCTCACAGCAGGTGGGATCTCGGTTCTCCAACCAGGGATTGAGTCTGGCCCCTGGCAATGGAAGGCAGATACTTAACCACTGGACCACCAGGAAAGTCCCTACAATTGTAATTGTGTTTATGTGTTGTAATTTTAAAACCTTGCTAAAAGATGTCTAAGCATTGGTGTTTTACTTTTACTTAGAATTTGGAGAATACTTTTTTAACAACAAAAAAATTGAGTATAGTTGATTTACTGGTTAGAACTGCCACCATCAAAAAAATCTACAAAAAATAAGGGCTAGAGAGGATGTGGAGAAAAAGAAACCATCTATACTGTTAGTGGGAATATAAATTGGTACAGCCACTCTGGAGAACAGCATGGAGTTTCCTTAAAATACTTAAAGAGCTACCACTTGATCCAGCAAACCCACTCCTGGACATATATCCACAAAACACCATAAGTCAAAAAGATACATGGACCCCAGTATTTATTGCAGCTCTGTTTTCAATAGTCAAGACATGGAGAACACTTTATGTAACATACAAAGATTTTCATCTCAGGAAAGTTTTATTTATTTATATTATTTTGCTAATGCTCTTGTTTCATTATTCCTGAAGATCTGTAATTACAGAAATGGGGAGGGATTAGGACTCCATGCTGCCACTGCAGGGGGCACAGGTTCAATCCCTGGTCAGGGAACGAAGAACCCACATGCTTCGCAGTGCAGCCTATGTATGTGTGTGTGTGTGTGTGTGTGTACATATATACATACATACATACATACATATATACATACATGAAATGGAGAAGAACAGGTATTGATACTTTCACCGTTTACTTTGATCCACTTCCTCTGCATTCAAGGAGAATTTACCAAGGGTGTCTTCTGTGTCACTAATTGATATCTGTAGTTTGAATGCTATTCTGTTCTCCTTCCAGTATGGTTTCAAATTATTCTACTATATTTTCATGTTTTTCTTTCGGTTGTTTTTTCCCATGTTACTTGTTGAATTGCTTGTGACGTTTGTTTACATTCCTTAGGGACCACATTTTCATGCATTTTGGTGAGAATGATGAGACATTTTGCTTAAAACAATTTTCTAACTTTTATAGAAAGTAATTTTTAGGATATTTGTACATCTTGAGTTTATAATGTCATTTTTTAAAGTATACTTTTCACTGGTAAGACAGAAGAAAGCCAATATGAGACCTTTCTTGACTAAAGGTATGTTTAAATGTGTTGTGTGTATTATACTCAGACCTGTTGCCCTTTTCAGAGCTACAGCTGGAAGGGAGCATTCTTGCTTTCCGCTGGTAGCAACATGGAGGCTGGGCTGGAAAGACTAGAGAGGAGATGCTAATAGACCAATCTGAAGATGTTGATATAGTCTAAATTATTACAGAGGTTGGAAAATGTATTGGAAAAATGCAATAGACTAGAACAATACTGACCTCCTCTGTCTCACCTATTTGCCATTTTCAAAGGTGATTGTCTGCAAGGTTTCTAGCTTGGAAAATTGAGGCAACAATGTTGTTAATGGAAATAGAGCCACAATAATAGGTGGCTGCTTTCCTAGTTTGTTTCTGCAGCATCACTATGAGATGCCCTTCTTCCCAGTTGAGACTTTTATTTTAGAGAATCACTGGAGTGAAGTCAGAAAGAGAAAAACAAGTATTGTATGTTAATACATACATATGGAATCTAGAAAAATGGTACTGATGAACCTATTTGCAGAGGAGGAATAGAGATGCAGATGTAAACAGATTTATGGATACAGAGGCGGGGAAAGGAAAGGGTGGGGTGAATTGAAAGAGGAGCATTGATATATATATACACACAACCATGTGTTAAATTGATAGCTAGTGGGAAGCTGCTATATAGCACAGGGAGCTGAGCTCAGTGCTCTGTGATAACCCAGAGGGGTGGGCTTGGGGGGTGCTGGGGGAGAGGCTCAAGAGGGAAGGGTATATGTATACATATGGCTGATTCATATTGTCATACTGCAGAAATTAATACAACATTGTAAATCAATTATACTCCAATACAGAAAAACTAAAACCAGACTGGAATTGGAAAAAGAAATCACTGGAAGGATGAGACAAATAAACAGAGGGAAGATTGGGAATCCAATATGAGGTAGATTTGGGCTAGGGAACTAGTCCAATTTAGGCCTGGGTATTTTAGAGTTATTTGATTCTCAGTACAGTATATGTCTTGATTATAGGAAAATTACTGTCTCTGGAGTTAGAACAAATTAAGTTTGGGGCCAAAGGCAGTTCATAATTGTGCTACAAAAGATTGGTTGTGAACACCAAGCACTGCTGGTTTGGAGACTAACAGGTGAACTGTGAAAATGATGACATTGAATACATGCTCTAAACTGCATACAGTTCTTGGTAAGCTGTGCTGAGAACATCAATGCAGACTTGCTGATGGTTTTAGAGGAAGCTGATTATTCTGCAAATAGAAGATTAATTTAGGAAAGGGTGGCAATCTGGAAAGTGACCTCTCAGTCCTTTATAATTTTTTATAATAAGGTGACTGAGGAATGAAAGTTGTGGCCAATCTAGCTCAGGAAGTGAGTCACAGACCTTGGCTAGGAAGGCACCTCTACAGTTTCAAATCTCAGCACATCTTCAGAGTCACAAGCCTCGGTCAGCCAATAGGGAGTCTGCTCCATGTGTTGGAAAATCATGAGATATCCTCAAAGCAGACTATTTCTAGTTTTACTAAGCCCAAGGAAATAACCCTTTACCTCTGGCCAAGGGAGGATGCTGACTTCAAATAATGAATATTTAGGGCCAATCACATCAACCTCTACGTTTTCACATCAGTTCATAAGCACTTATTCAGCATCTTAGTATCATAAAACAGAACAGGGTTTTGTCTTAATTAATATAAAGCATTTAATCACTCATAAAAATGTCTAAATGTCATCCTAAGATTTTCACTTACATATCAGAGGGCTGAAAAGATCTCACTTTATAACATCTGTCATAAATAAGGAGATATATAACTGGGCAGTAGAAGAGATATAAATTAATTCATTTGGAACATTGATAGATGAGCTACATGTAATAATGTTTTAGCTGAAGCTTCTGTTACCAAATTAAGGAGAGACCCTGGTGATTTCCTAATGAACAAAACCAAAACAAGAAAGTGGCATGATGCTGCTCAGAGCAGAGATATTGAGAAACCAGTTGAGAAAACGGAAATGTTCAAGTCACTCAATAGTGTTCTAGTGACCAGAGCAGATGAGGGTTTGACTCATTACTATGTAAGCCTCAGTAGCACACAGGAATTCAGGAAGAAGTAGCAAAAGAGCATAAGTGCAGGATGATTCTGAGCAGCTAATGGAGGAGGAAGGTAAAGATGATGCTGTGGAAAAGATAATACAAGGTACATTCTATAGTAGCAAAGAGAAAACAAACTCTTAAGGATTCAGAGTTAAAGCCATTTGGTGAAGGTTAGGAGAAAGACTAAGATTCCAGGGAGACTATTTGGCTCTGATCTTCTCAAGGGCACATCAGGCTTGGTAGCCACAAGGTTACTATGATGAAGGTAGGTAGGCTGGGCAAGGCGTGAAAAACCAAGGGCAGAGGGGCTGGGCGATGAATGGAATTGAATTATGGAACAGAATTGTCTATAACTTGAGCTACTCTACAAGTGTGTCAGTTGAGTCCTTTATACAGCAGAGGCAGAGTTGAGGGAAAAAATATATTGGCCAGTAATACTCATAAAAGGAAAAGAAAGGTGACAGGTTTGGATAGAGGGGGTCATTGAAGTCTCTACCAGCCAAATTGTGAGCTCCTGAGCAAAAGATGCCCGTCAGAGGATCCTCTGTTGGGTATAAATGGTAAGTCTCTGTAGTCGTTTGCTGGACTGCCTCTAAGATCACGTTGTGGTTGTTCTCAGTCATGCCTGACTCTGTGACCCCATGGACTATAGCTCCCTAGGCTTCTCTGTCCATGGAATTTTTAAGGCTAGAATACTCCAGTGGGTTGCCACTTCCTACTCCAGGGAGTCTTCCCAACCCTTGTCTTTTGCATCTCCTGCACTGGCAGGCAGATTCTTTATCCTTCGTGCCCCTGGAAAGCTCTTTTAAGAGTGACCTCAGCTCAAAAATGAGGCTGATATGAAGGGGTTATCAGCTAGCCACACTTTCCACATCTGGGCATTTTCCTGGAAAGAGATCTGAACAGCACAGCTGCATTTCACCTCTTGTGTCACAGAGTTACTCCTCTTTTTGGTGGGGAGCAGCCAATCCAGGATCTCAGTGAACCACTTACATTGAAGAGAAACTTAGAAGGAAGTTGGTGGGATGTAATACAGTTAATATGGATGTGTTTGGTCTCAAGGCTGCAACTGGACCTTACCGTCTCGCTCCTCCAACAAACATCCTAAATTCTCTTTACCTTTAGTTATTACCTCTTTTGAGATATCTATTTTATCTCCTGGCATTAACAAACTTTCATTCCTGAGGAGCTTATGCCCCTGGTAACAATATTCTTCCCAGGCTAGGTTACTGCAGTCACCCATTTGCTGTCACATTTAGGTAACTTATGAACTGAATGTGTTCCCCCCAAATTCATGGTGAAGCCTAACCTCCATGTGATGAAGTGAGCCCTTTGGAAGGTAAAAAGGTCATAGGTGTGGAGCCATATGATGGGATTAGTGCTTTTATAAGAAGAGATATCAGAGAATTTGCTCTCTCTCTGAGGACACAGCAAGAAGGAAGCTGTCTACAAGCCAGGAAGAGGAATCTCTGCCAGGAATCAATCAATCAGTGATGAATTCAGACTTCCCAGCCTCCAGAACTAAAAGAAAGAAATGTCTATTGTTTAAGCCACCCAGTTAATGCTATTGTGTTATAGCAACCCAAACTGACTAAGACATGGGAATACTAAGAGGTACCTAAATGGATCACTTGAGTTCCACACATATTCCTCCCTGCCTCTATTGAGTAAAAGAAACATTAAAGATTTTTTATCTTTTAATTTTTAATTAATGTTTATGGAAGGCCATTGTTGGTTATCTGCCTTAAATATAGTAATGTGTACATGTCAATTCCAAGCTCCCTATCTATCCACCCCGCACTTCCCTCCTGGTACCATAAATTCATTCTCTAAGTCTGCAAGTCTGTTTTGTAAATATGTTCATGTGTATCATTTTTTTAAAGATTATGCATATAAGTGATATGATATTTGTCTCTGTCTGATTTACTTCACTGAGTATGATAATCTCCAGATCCATCCATCTGGGTGCAAATGGCGTTATTTCATTCTCTTTAATGACTGAGTAATATTGCATTATATCTGTATCTATCTATCTATATGCACCCCCCCCCCAACATCTTTATCCATTCATCTGTCAATGGACGTTTAGGTTGCTTCCATGTCTTGTTACTGTTAACATGCTGCGATGAACACTGGGGTACATGTATACTTTCAACCTTTGGATAAATGCCCAAGAGTGGGATTGCTGGATCACATGCTAGTTCTGTTTTTAGCTTTTCAAGGAACCTCCGTGCTGTTCTCCATAGTGGCTGTACCAATTTACATTCCTACCAACAGTGCAGGCGGGTTTCCTTATCTCCATATCCTCTCCAGCATTCATAGTTAGCAGATAAAAGCAACGTTATTTCATTCTGTCGATCAGGATCAACTAATCCTACCAAGAAGGGGACACCCCTTCTTACCTGCCCATCCATGAGCATAAAAAGTCCAAAGTGTTCCAGTATTAGTTATATACTGTAGTACGATGGGATTCTTGCTGAACTCTGTGGCAAGAGTGCATTGTCTTTGATGAACAGAGACTCTAGTCTCACCAAAGTAGGAATTATGAGGATGAAAAGCACAAAGTCCTCTAGTGGGTCACTGGAATCATTAAAAGTAGAGCCATTCCTGCTTTCACCCTTTAGATCCAAAGACTTATATAAGCTTTCTACTGGGGATACAGTGCCAAAAAGAGGCATGACATTTTCTCTGAAGGTTGCCTCTGAGGCTGGTGCTTCACATTCAGCAGACCATTTCAATATTTTGTCAGACCAGGAGATTTGGGTTGATACAGGGAGTGATACGATCAATGGATCCTATGAACATGGGTCTACTCTGATACTTCTTTTGCTATGAGTATGCCTATTGCCTGGATGCTTTGTTGTGTGAGATTTCATGACTGTGAATTAGGTACATTGTGTATCCATGGTGCTGGCTAAGGCTCTGTGGACTAGAAGGACAGATTCATAAGGAATAAATATCTCTTCTTATGAGAAAGAATCAATAACCTTTTCTAGGATGACAGTGGCTCTCTGTGGTCAACTTGTTAGCAGGTGTCCAATTGGTCTCCTTAAGGAATGGTGTCATATTAAGGGCTCAGCTTTATTTTACTGGCAGTTTGAACATCAGAACTGTAGAGATGATATGACCCTTGATAAGCAATGGGTCCAATAATATCTTCTTTCTCTGCCACCATGGTCATTTCATTTATATTCCCATTATTCTAGCCTTGGGTAGCTGTTGAAAAAGCTAACTGATATCAACTTGCTGTTTTATTTTATCTAATTATTTAGTGTCTCTTCTAAGGTGAATGCTTCATGGGAGTCATAAATATGTTATATGAAAATTTTACATTTTGTGCCCATTCCTGCATGTCTATCTACATTTGTCTCTTCTAGTCTTACTTTTCTTTGATCTTATTCTTTTTCCTACATATATAATCACTTTAGGCCACTTCTTCTTTCACATATAATAGATGCCATGTGTAGTCTTCAAAGCTTTCCCGTTTGGGAGGATTTTCTATTTCCACTATCTAGGTCATCCCGAGTGAGATACCTATCTCTTTTGGATTGTATTCACAAACGAATGAATCCATCCGTGAGTCAGGTTTAGAATTTTCCCCCTTCTTTAACTTGATGCCATCTGTTTGAGAATTGCTAGAGGAATACTGGTACAATAGCGGTGGGTGACATGGAGATCTGGGCTATCTACTCATGGTGGTTGCATGTAGCCTAGTTCTGCATGTGCTTGGTCCAAAATGTGCCATTTCTGCATTATTATGTATTGCTACTAAGGACGTTAGCTTTTATGACCTGGAGGCTCCAGTTATTTATGAACACTTTGGATTCATGCACGCTTGGTGTCCCATGGTTAGGCACCATTTATGTAAAATCTGGGGAGTATGTAAAGAGATGTTTGTCAAAAGATGTGTAATTCTCTGCTACATATGGCTTATCCTAGCTCTAGAATCCTCAGAGCCTCTGTTGCAAATGTATATGGTATCTATTCCATGTAAATGCAAGCTGTGTCTGGCCTTCTTTCTTAATTGATAGAAAATAATGTTTTCAAATCAGTAGCTAAATATCATGTAACTGCTCTAGCAGTGACTGCATGACCAACATGGAAATATTAATTGAATTGCCAGAAGTCTATGTCATTATCTAGGATTCATCTGTGTCCACTGGTGTCTTCAGGAGACATATAAGGAAATAAAATGGAGATATGACAAGAAGCACAACTATGCATGCTTTACCTTTTAAATTCTGACACTAATCTTTATCATTCCCTGCGCTGCTGCTGCTAGTGTGCTAAATTGTGCCGGACTCTTTGTGATCCCATGGACTGTAGCCCATCAGGCTCCTCTGTCCATGGAATTTCCCAGACAAGAATACTGGAGTGGGTCGCCATTTCCTGCTCCATGGAGTCTTCCCAACCCAGGATTTGAACTCACATCTCTTGCATCTGATGCATTGTCAGGCAGATTCTTTACCAGTGTACCACCTGGGATGCCCCTTATTGCCATGAAATGTGGTATTTTTCTTGATATTGGCTAGGAAGTTGGGAGGCATTTCATAAGCTACCATTTGGCTTGTGGGGAACAGCTATAATAGTGGGAAAGACCAAAGACCAATGTAAAGGTTACTTCAACTGCCACGTGTATCACTTTTAGTTATACTGCAGGTAACTTGGGAAATGCCTACCAAGTAAGTCCATGGGTCCAGTAAATTTATCATAAGCTGAATTTTAGCCAGAACTCCACTTATTGTCTTTCTCCTTTAATGTCCTATTCTATCTGGGAAGTGTTGCAGTGCTTTAGGTCTTTGGGTATCAAAGACATTTTGACATCCAGAGGACACAGAGTCTGAGCTGTCAGATATTCTCTTTTCCACAGTGTGTAATTCCTGAGTTAATAACATTGGTCTCTCTAGGAAGAGACTAGGGGAGTTATTTCCAGAGAAGGCAATGGCACCCCACTCTAGTACTCTTGCCTGGAAAATCCCATGGATGGGGGAACCTGGTGGGCTGCAGTCCATGGGGTCGCTACGAGTAGGACACGACTGAGTGACTTCACTTTCCTTTTCACTTTCATGCATTGGATAAGGAAATGGCAACCCACACCAGTATTCTTGCCTGGGGAATCCAGGGACTGGGGAGCCTGGTGGGCTGCCGTCTATGGGGTCACACAGAGTTGAACACGACTGAAGCAACTTAGCAGCAGCAGCAGCAGCAGCAGGGAAGTTATTTCAGTATATACTTGTAGTTATTATCAAGGTCCATTGTCCTGGTGACCTGGCCACTACTTTAGTCATTAGTATATGGGTCTGAAATCCTTGCTTAAGTCTGGGAATTTGGCAAGGGACTTTAAACTTCTATTGGGGTGATCATTCTTAGCTTTCTAATCATTCATTTTTTCTTTCTTTTAATATATATATTTTTTCAAGTAGTACTCTCATTGGCTCCCCATCCATTTTTCCTTTATGCAACTTTATCTTATTAGCCATTTCCACATCCTTCTACGGGTTGAGTCAAGTCCCTTAGCTGTCACCATGAGACTGCTTATTGTTGTGATAATTGAAACCCCCTGGCTTCTCGAGGTTAAGTGAGCTGTCAATTAGCCTGCACTGCTTTGGGGCCCCTTCCCTCCCATTGTGAAGTCTAAGCCAAGCTCTGTGATGGTCTTGCAAACTGTCATCCCTGGCGGGACTTCTGTGTGATGCAGGTGTCTCCTACTAGCCCACTGCTGATGGTCTTGGTGAACAATACACTCTATTAATCTTCTCAAGCAACATAGTTTTCTTCTATGGCTTTTGGCCTCAAATAATATGTTCATTTCAGTGTTGTCTGCTTACCTGAGCTTTCTACTTCTTCATTTTATGTTTATTTTTATTGTGATGAGGATACTTGACATGAGATCTACCTCTTACAAATTCTTACATGTGTATAGTGTATTGTTGACTATGGGCACAACATGGTACAGCAGAACTGAGCCTTTTTCTTCTTTCCTTCACAATCTGCATTGGGAACTCAGCCATTGCAACTTGACTCAGTATGAATCATCATATTCTCCAAGGTGACACTCTAACAGTGATTTATACAATCCCTTGGGGTTCTTGTCAAGGTGTAAATCTCCTATCCTGAGAGAGTTGCCCCTGAGTCAATAAACTTTCTTATTCAGGCTTATGTTCCAGCCTCTTTGATCAAGCTTTCTTAAAATGCAAGCTGACTTATTTCCTTGGCCCTTGTCAGTATAATTTGGTTAGTTCTTGCAGTTCTTTGAAGATATCAGTCCTTTCTTTCCTTATCAGGTCCTGCCCATCTCCTGTGGTGTTAACTTACTTTGAGTTATTGATCTGACTGCTAGGACAGGAAGTGACAGACTCAGAGAGGGCCATCTGTTGCCCTCTCAGTAACAGCCCTCTGTTGTGTCCTTACTCATGAAGGGATTACTAGCTCTTGATAAGCAGGGACACCTCTGCAAGTTCTGAGAGCACCGAGAAGTATGGTGAGGTGAAAGTGAAGTTGCTCAGTCATGTCCAACTCTTTGCAACCCATGGACTGTAGCCCACCAAGCTCCTCTGTCCATGGGATTCTCCAAGCAAGAATACTGGAGTGGGTTGCCATTTCCTTCTCCAAAACTTACAGGTACAGGCATCTAACTGTCCTCGTCACTTGTGTCCCAGGCCTTCCCAGTAGACCTGATTCTTGGCCATTCAGTCAGTCTTAAAGCTCTATGACTTGTATTGTTAAATCCTGTTTTCCTTTTCTTTAGGCAAGTACTCAGAAGTAGAACTTCTGGATCATATGGTAGTTCTGTTTTAGTTTTGAGGAAACTCCATACTATTTTCCATAGTGGCTGCACAAATTTACATTCTTATCAATAGTTCATGAGAGTTTGCTCCATATCTTTGGCAGTATTTGTTGCTTTTTGATAACAACCGTTCTAATGTGAGGTGGTATCTCATCATGATTTTGATTTTCACTTCCCTGATGATTAGTGATTTTGAACATCTTTTCATGTACCTGTTGGACATCAGTGTGTCTTCTCTGGAAAAATGTCTATTCAGGTCCTCTGCTCATTTAAAAAACAGGGTTATTTGTTTTCTTGCTATTGAGTTGTTTGAATTTCCTATATACTTTGGATATTAATTTCTTATGAGAAACATGGTTTGCAATTTTTTTTCCCATTTTGGGTATTTCTCTTCACTCTGTTTATTGCTTCTTGTACAGAAGCTTTTAGTTTGATGCAGTTCCATTTGTCTATTTTTGCTTTTGTTTCTCATGGTTTTGTTGCCATATCCAAAAAATCGTTTTCAAAACCAGTTTCAGAAAGATTTTTCTCTGTTTTCTTCTGATGATTTTATAGTTTTAAGCCCTACATTTAGTCTTTAACCTACTTTGAGGTGATTTTTGTATATGGAGTGATATGAGTCCGGTTTCAGTATTCTGTATGTGGAAAATAAGCTTTCCCAAAACCATTAATAAAGAGACTGTCTTTCTTGGTACTTTTGTCAAAAATCAGTTGTCCATAAATGTGTGGATTTATTTTGAGATTTGGTACTCTCTTTCTTTGGTGTATATGTCTTTTTTTTTTTTTTGCCAGATACATGCTGTTTTAACAACTGTAGCTTTGTAGTACACATTGAAAGCAGGTAGTATAATGCATCCAACTTTTAAAACATTTGCTTAAGATTGGTTGGGCTACTGGTAGCCTCTTGTGGTTCCATATTAATTTTAGTGTTGCTTTTTCTACTTCTGTGAAAAACGTCATTGGAATTTTGATAGGGATTACAATTAATCTGCAGATTACTTTAAGTAGCATGGACATTTTAACAGTATTAATCACAGGGAAGTCTGGCATGCTGCAGTCCATGGGGACACAGAGTCAGACATGACTGAGTGACTGAACATAGTGAAAGTGAAGTCACTCAGTCGTGTCCGACTGTTTGTGACCCATGAACTGTAGCCCCCAAGCTCCTCCGTCCATGGGATTCTCTAGGCAAGAATACTGGAGTGGGTTGCCATTTCCTTCTCCAGGGGATCTTCCTGACCCAGGGATCGAACCCAGGTCTCCCACATTGCAGGCAGACGCTTTAACCTCTGCACCACCAGGGAAGCTCCCGAGTGACTGAACATAGATTCTTCCAGTCCATGAACCTGGAATATCTTTCCATTTATTTGTGTCTTCAATTTCCTTTACCAGTGTTACACAGCTTTAAGTATATAGATCTTTCACTACCTTGGTTCAATATGTTTGTAAGATTATTTTTTTTTGATGCTATTTTAAATTGTATTCTTTATTTTTTTGGATAGTTTGATATTAGTTTATAGAAAAGCATCTGATTTTTATATGTTGATTTTATATTTATTTTCATTGAGATAGAATTAATATATAGTATTACAATAGTTTTAGGTCTATAAATTAATGCTTTGAGATATATATGTGTGTGTTGTGAAATGATCATAAGAGTAAGCTTACAAGGTACAAATTCTTTTTCTTGTGATAAAGGCTTTTAAGGTTTAGTCGCTTCAGTTCAGTTCAGTTGCACAGTTGTTTCCGACTCTTTGCAACCCCATGGACTGCAGCACGCCAGGCTTCGTTGTACATCATCACCCCTGGAGCCTGCTCAAACTCATGTCCATTGAGTTGATGATGCCATCCAACCATCTTATCCTCTGTCATCCCCTTCTCCTCCTGCTTTCAATCTTTCCCAGCATCAGGGTCTTTTCCAATGAGTCAGTTCTTTGCATCAGGTGGCCAAAGTATTGGAGTTTCAGCTTTAGCATCAGTTCCTCCAAAGAACACCCAGGACTGATCCCCTTTAGGATGGACTGGTTGGAACTCCTTGCAGTCCAAGGGACTCTCAAGAGTCTTCTCCAACACCACAGTTCAAAAGCATCAGTTCTTCAGTGCTCAGCTTTCTTTAGAGTCCAACTCTCACATCCATACAGACCACTGGAAAAACCATAGCTTGGACTAGATGGACTTTTTAAGCATCAGGGTCTTTTCCAATGAGTCAGTTCTTTGCATCAGGTGGCCAAAGTATTGGAGTTTCAGCTTTAGCATCAGTTCCTCCAAAGAACACCCAGGACTGATCCCCTTTAGGATGGACTGGTTGGAACTCCTTGCAGTCCAAGGGACTCTCAAGAGTCTTCTCCAACACCACAGTTCAAAAGCATCAGTTCTTCAGTGCTCAGCTTTCTTTAGAGTCCAACTCTCACATCCATACAGACCACTGGAAAAACCATAGCTTGGACTAGATGGACTTTTGTTGACAAAGTAAAGTCTCTGATTTTTAATACTCTCTCTAGGTTTGTCATAGCTTTTCTTCCAAGGAGCAAGCGTCTTTAAAATTTTTGGAGCCTAAGAAAATAAAATCTCTCACTGTTTCCATTGTTTCCCCCTCTATTTGCCATGAAGTAGTAGGACCAAATGCCATGATCTTAGTTTTTTGAATGTTGAGCTATAGGCAACTTTTTCACTTTCCTCTTTTACTTTTATTAGAGGCTCTTCAGTTACTCTTCACTTTCTGCCATAAGGGTGCATATCTGAGGTTATTGATATTTCTGCTTGCAATCTTGATTTTGATTCCAGGTCATGATTCATCCACCCTGGCATTTTGCATGAGGTACTATGCATATAAGCTGAATAAGCACAGTGACAATATACAGCTTTAAAGTATTCCTTTCCCAATTTGGAACCAGCCTGTTGTTCCATGTCCAGTTCTAACTGTTGCTTCTTGAAATCTGCACACAGATTTCTGAGGAGGCAGGTAAGGTGGTTTGGTATTCTCATCTCTTGAAGAATTTTCCACAGTTTGTTGTATTCCACACAGTCAAAGGCTTTGGCATAGTCAATAAAGCAGAAGTAGATGTTTTTCTGGAACTCTCATGCCTTTTCTAAGATCCAACGGATCTTGGCAGTTTGTCTGGTTCCTCTGCCTTTTTAGAATCCAGCTTGAACATCTGGAAGTTCTCAGTTCATGTACTGTTGAAACCTGGCTTGGAGAATTTTGAGCATTCCTTTACTAGTGTGTGAGATGAGTACAATTGTGTGATAGTTTGAATACTCTTTGGCATTGCCTTTCTTTGAGATTAGAATGAAAACTGACCTTTTCCAGTCCTTTGGCCACTGCTGAGTTTTCCAAATTTGGTACCATATTGACTGCAGCACTTTAACAGCATCATTTTTTAGGATTTGAAATAGCTCAACTGGGATTTCATCATGTCCACTTGCTTTGTTTGTAGTGATGTTCCTAAGGCACACTTGACTTCGGACTCCAGGATATCTGGTTCTAGGTGAGTGATCACACCATCATGATTACATGAGTCATTAAGATCTTATTTTTATAGTTCTTCTGTGTATTCTTGCCACCTCTTCTTAATATCTTCTGCTTCTGTTAGGTCCATACCATTTCTATCCTTTATTGTGCTCATCTTTGCATGAAATGTTCCCTTAGTATCTCTAGTTTTCTTGAAGAGATCTCTAGTCCTTCCCACTCTATTGTTTCCCTCTATTTCTTTGCAGAGTACATCATGAGAAACGCTGGACTGGAAGAAACACAAGCTGGAATCAAGATTGCTGGGAGAAATATCAATAACCTCAGATATGCAGATGACACCACCCTTATGGCAGAAAGTGAAGAGGAGCTAAAAAGCCTCTTGTTGAAAGTGAAAGAGGAGAGTGAAAAAGTTGGCTTAAAGCTCAACATTCAGAAAACGAAGATCATGGCAATGAGTCGGACACGACTGAGCGACTGAACTGAACTGAACATTTCTTTGCATTGATCACTGAGGAAGGCTTTCTTATCTCTCCTTGCTATTCTTTAGAACTCTCCATTCAGATGGTTATACCTTTCCTTTTTTCCTTTGCCTTTAGATTCTCTTTATTCAGCTATTTGTAAGGCATCCTCAGAGAACCATTTTGACTTTTTGCTTTTCTTTTTCTTTGGAATGGTCTTGATGACTGCCTCCTGTACAATGTCAGGAACCTCTGTCCACAGTTCTTCAGGCACTATATCTATCAAAGCTAATCCCTTGAATCTGTTTGTCACTTTCACTGTATAATCGTAAGGGTAATTTAGGTCATACCTGAATGGTCTAGTGGTTTTCCCTACTTTCTTCAGTTGGAATCTGAATTTGGCAATAAGGAGTTCATGATCTGAGCCACCGTCAGCTCCCAGTCTTACTTTTGCTGAATGTATAGAGCTTCTCCATATTTGGCTGCAAAGAATATAATCAATCTGATTTTTATATTGGTCATCTGGTGATGTTCATGTATTGTCACCCTGCTTATTTAACTTCTATGCAGAGTACATCATGAGAAATGCTGGGCTGGAGGAAGCACAAGCTGGAATCATGATTGCTGGGAGAAATGTCAATAACCTCAGATATGCAGATGACACCACCCTTATGGCAGAAAGTGAGGAAGAACTAAAGAGCCTTTTTGATGAAATTGAAAGAGGAGAGTGCAAAAGTTGGCTTAAAGCTCAACATTCAGAAAAGGAAGATCATGGCATCTGCTCTCATCACTTCATGGGAAATAGATGGGGAAACAGTGGAAATAGTGGCAGACTTTATTTTTCTGGGCTCCAAAATCACTGCAGATGGTGATTGCAGCCATGAAATTACATGAAGCTTACTCCTTGGAAGGAAAGTTACAACCAATCTAGACAGCATATTAAAAAGTGGAGGCATTACTTTGCCAACAAAAGTCTGTCTAGTCAAGGCTATGGTTTTTCCAGTAGTCATATATGGATGTGAGAGTTGGACTATAAAAAAAGCTGAGGTATTGATGCTTTTGGACTGTGGTGTTGGAGAAGACTCTTGAGAGTCCCTTGGACTGCAAAGAGATTCAACCAGTCCATCCTAAGAAAGATCAGTCCTGTCGTTTATTGGAAGTACTGATGTTGAAGCTGAAACTCTAATATTTTGCCTATTTGATGCAAAGAACTGATTCATTTGAAAAGACCCTGATGCTGGTAAAGATTGAAGGCAGCAGGAGAAGGGAATGACAGAGGATGACATGGTTGGATGGCATCACAGACTCGATGGACATGAGTTTGAGCAAGCTCTGAGAGTTGGTGATGGACAGGGAGGCCTGGCGTGCTGCAGAACTGGGGGTTGCAGAGTCAGACATGACTATGTAACTGAACTGAACTGAACTGTATTGATGTCAATGTTTAGTCATCTCTTGTGTTGTTGGAAGAGGGTTTTTGCTATATCCAGTGTGTTATCTTGGCAAAAGTCTATTAGCTTTTGCCCTTCTTCATTTTGTACTCCAAGGCCAAATTTGCCTGTTACTCCTGGTATCTCTTGACTTCCCAATTTTGCATTCTAGTCCCCTATGACGAAAAGACATTTGTTTTTAGTCTCTTAGTAACTTTTAAATATACAATACAGTATTGTTAACTAGAGTCACCCTGCTGTAAATTACTGTATTTCCAGAATATATTTATCTTAAACTAGAAGTTTGTATATCTTGACCACTTTCATCTATTTCGTCCACCTTCATCTATTTTGCCCATGCCTCCACTCCCACCCCACCTTTGACAATTATCAATCTATTATCTGTATATATGAGTTTGGTTTTTTTTTTTTTTTTTTTTGTAGGTTTAACACATAAGATCATAATTACTTATCTTTCTCTATTAGTTTCACATAGCATAATGTCCTCAGGGTCCATCCGTGTTGTCACAAATGGTAGAATTCTTTTTATATGATTGAATACTATTTTACTACATATATATGTGTGTCTGTGTATATATATACACACACACACATGTATTTGAATGAATGGATAAAGTATATGTGATATGTATATGTATATATATCACATTTTCTTTATTCATTTGTCACTGGACATTCAGTTTATTTTCATGTCTTGGATATTGTAAACAATGTTGAAATGACATAGGTATCAAGATATATTTTTGTGATTGTTGTTTTTATGATCAGTATCCAGAAGCAGAATTGCTGAATGGTATGGTCCTAAAGGAGATCAGTCCTGGGTGTTCATTGGAAGGACTGATGTTGAAGCTGAAACTCCAATACTTTGGCTGCCTGATGTGAACAACTGACTCATTTGAAAAGACCCTGATGCTGGGAAAGATTGAGAACAGAAGGAGAAGGGGACGACAGAGGATGAGATGGTTGGATGGTATCACCAACTCAGTGGACATGAGCTTGGGTAGGCTCTGGGAGTTGGTGATGGACAGGGAGGCCTGGCATGCTGCAGTTCATGGGGTCAGAAAGAGTCGGACATGCCTGAGCAACTGAACTGAACTGATGGTAATTCTATTTTTAATATTTTAAGGAAACTCTGTACTAACCTCCATAGTGGTTGCACCAATTTCCATTCCAAGCAACAGTAGTTAAACGTCCCCTTTTCTCCAAATCCATACCAATATGTTATTTCATGCCTTTTTAGTAATAGCCTTTCTAACAGGAGAAGCTTACCTGGTTGTTCAGTTGGTAAAGAATTCGCCTACAGTGCAGGAGACCACCTGCACTACAGAAGACCAGGGTTCAATCCTTGGGTCAGGAAGATCCCCTGGAGAAGGAAATGGCAACTCACTCCAGTATTATTGCTTGGGGAATCCCATGGACAGAGGAGCCTGGTAGGCTATACTCCATGGGTTCTCAAGAGTCAGAAATGATTTAGCAACTAAATCACCACCATTCTAACAGGTGTGAGGTTGTTTCTCATCATGGTTTTAATTTGTATTTCCTGATGATTGATGATAAAAAACACATTTTTGTGACCCTGTTGGCCATCAGTATGTTGGACATGACTTACCAACTAAACCACCACCATTCTAACAGATGTGAGGTCATTTCTCATTGTGTTTTTAACTTGAATTTCCTGATGATTAGTGATGATAAGCACATTTTTGTGTCCATGTTGGCCATCTGAATGTTCTTGGAAAAATGCTACTCAGATCTTGAAAGGTTTTGCTGAACCACAAAAGACACTGGGATTCTTGGCCTCCAGAGGAGAAGGATTCAATCTGGATCCATGAGATGAGGCTTGATTGCTCAGAGCTTTTGTGTAATAAAGTCTTATTAAAGCATAAAAGAGATAGAGAAAGCTTCTGACATAGACATCAGAAGAGGGCAGAAAGAATGCCCCCCTTGCTAGTGTTAGCAATGGAGTTATCTACTTTTTAATTACTTATTACAATGAATCAAAAGAATGTCTGGAGGTTGTAAAGACCTTACTAGACCCACTCCCATAATTTATATTTTAAGATAACAGGATTAGCCAGAACGTTTTTTCCAGAAACTTCCTCAAGCAAGATACATTATTGTTATATAATCCTAAGGAATGTAGAGGGGAAAAAAAAAAGTTTGTCCTTCCCTCCTCCTTGAGAATTCTAGACTCTCTTTCCTTAGGGACCCCTGGACTGCTTATCAAGCTGCCTAGGAATTGACTCTCTCATGCTTTTCTGGCTATCAAGCTGTATGAGTTCTTTATATATCTTAGATATTCAGTTCAGTTCAGTTCAGTCGCTCAGTCCTGTCTGACTCTTTGCAACCCCATGAATCGCAGCACGCCAGGCCTCCCTGTCCATTACCAACTCCTGGAGTTCACTCAGACTCACGCCCATCGAGTCAGTGATGCCATCCAGCCACCTCATCCTCTGTCGTCCTCTTCTTCTCTTGCCCCCAGTCCCTCCCAGTTTGTTGTAGTCTCGCTTGCTAATTTTTGTTTATGTTACCTTTTTTTTGTTGTCAAAAAACAACAACAAAAAACATTGCTAAGATTGATTTCAAGGAACTTATTCTCCATCTTTTCTTTTAGGTGTTATGATTTCAACCAAGTTTTTAATCCTTTTTGAGTTAATTTTTGTGCATGATGTAAGCCGGTGGTCTGGTTTCACTCTTTTGCATGTGGCTTTCCTGTTATGCCAACATTATTTATGGAGGAGACTATTCTCTTTCCATTTTATATTTTGGCTTCTGTGTCATAAATTAATTGAACATACAGGAGTGGGTTTATTTCTGGGCTTTCTACTCTTTGCTTTCGATCTATGTGTTGGTTTTTATGCCCATACTATACTGTTTTCATCACTGTATTTTTGTAATATAGGATGAAATTAGAAAATATGATGGCTCTAGTTTTGTTCCTCTTTCTCAAGGTCATTTTGGGTATTTGCTGTCTTTTGTGGTTCCATACAAATTTTAGGATTGTTTTTTTCTGTTTCTGTGAAAAATACCATTGGGATTTTGACAGGGATTACAATCGCACCCCACTCCAGTACTCTTGCCTGGAAAATCCCATGTATGGAGGAGCCTGGTGGGCTGCAGTCCATGGGGTCGCTAAGAGTTGGACACGATTGAGTGACTTCACTTTCACTTTTCACTTTCATGCGTTGGAGAAGGAAATGGCAACCCACTCCAGTGTTCTTGCCTGGAGAATCCCAGGGACAGGGGAGCCTGGTGGGCTTCCGTCTATGGGGTCGCACAGAGTTGGACACGACTAAAGTGACTTAGCAGCAGCAGCAGCAGCAGCAGCACATTGAATCTATAGATTATTTTGGGTAATAGGGATACTTAACCGATATTAATTCTTTCCATTCATGTGCATGAATATCTTTCTCTTTAAGTTGCATCTACTTCAGTTTCTTTTATCAGCAGCATACCACATTGTTTACAGGTCTTTTACCTTCTTGGTTAAATTTATTTCCAGATGTTTTATTCTTTTTTTTGCAACTATAAATAGGATTGTTTTCTTAATTTTTCTTTGGTAATTCACTATTAGTACATGGAAATGAAATAGATTTTGAGCATTGATTTTATATCCTGCCACTTTACTGATTTTGTTTATTAGATCCAACAGTCCTGAGGGGAGTCTTAAGGGCAGTCTATATATGACAGCTGCAGATAAACACAGTTGATCGCTTTCTTTCTCATTTGGATGGCTTGTATTTCTTTTTCTTGCCTATTTGTTTTGGTCAGAAATGTTAAGGCTGTGTGAATAAAAGTAATAACAATGGGCACTCTTGTCTTATTCCTATTTTTGAGGAAGTTCTTCCAGTTTTTCACTATTGAGTATTATATTAGTTATGGGCTTGTTCTGTGCTGTGCTAAGTCTCTTCAGTGTGTCTGGCTCTGTGCTACCCTATTAACTGTAGCCTGTCATGCTCCTCTGTCCATGGGAGTCTCCAAGCAAGAATACTGGAGTGGGTTGCCATGTCCTCCTCTATGGATCCAGGGATCCAGGATCTTCCCGATCCAGGGATCAAACCTGCATCTCCTGAATCTCCTGCATTGTAGGCAGACTTTTTACTGCTGAGCCACCAGGGAAACCTGGGGCTTGTCATACATGGTTTTTATTATGTTGATATATGTTTCTTTTATAACCACTTTGGTGACAGTTTTTTTTTTTTTAACATGCATGGACACTGAATTTTGTCAAATGCTTTTTTTATGCATCTGTTAAAATGTTCATATGATTTCTGTCATTTATCCTGTTAATATGGAATATCATGTTGATTGCTTTGCTGATACAGAACCGTCTTTGCATCCCTGGGATAAAATTTTCTTAAAAGTGAAGTATGATCCCTTATTGTATTATTTTTTTAACTTTTTATTTTATATTGGAATGTAGTTGATTAACAGTGCTGTGATAGTTTCAGGTGTACAGAAAAGTGATTCAGTTATACCCTTTAATGTATTTTTGATTTCAGTTTGCTAGCATTTTGATGAAGTTTGTTACATCTTTATTTATCAAGGATAGTGGCATATATCTCATAGTCTTCTTGTTTGACTTTGGTATTAGGGTAATTATAACCTCATAAAATACAATTGCAAGTGTCCTTGCTTCTTTAATTTCTGGGGCAAAGTTTCAATATAATTAATATTAATTCTTCATTCAGTGCTTGGTAAAATTCACCAGTGGCCATTGGCTTTTTTCAGGGAGGGTTGATTTTTGATTACTGATTCAATCTATTTATTTATTATTGGTCTGTTCAGATATTCTATTTCTTTATGATTATTCTTGGTAGATTGTATATGTACAGGAATTTGTCCATTTCTTCTGTGTTGTCCAATCTGTTGAAATGTAATTATTTATGGTAAGTGGTCTCTTATGGTCCTTAGCATTTCTGTAGTATTAGTTGTAATATCTTCTTTTAATTTCCGATATTTGAGTCTTCTCTCTTTTCTCAATCTAGCAAAGGATTTGGATTTGTCAAGTTTGTTTATCTTTTCAAAAAAAAACAAAAAGCACCCCAACTCTTTCTTTTGTTGATCCTTTTTATTCTTCTAATCTGCATTTTATGTATTTCTTTAATCTTAGTTATTTCCTTTCTTCTATTAACTTTGGTTTTGATTTTTCTAGTTCTTTGAGGTATAAAGTTATAATTTGAGATCTATATTCTTAGTGTAGGCATTTATTATAATAAACTTCCATATTAGACTGCTTTTGCTGCATCTTATTAGTTTTATATGTTGTGGTTCCATTTTCATTTAAGAGTTTTAAAATTTTTCCTTCGATTTCTTCTTCAGCCATTGGCTATTCAGAAGTGTGTTATTTAATTTTGTTATTATTTATGAATTTTCCGATGGTCTTTCTGTGACTTATTTCTCGTTTCATGCCATTTTGTCAGAAAAGATACTTGATATTATCTCAGTCTTAATGAATTTGTTAAGACTTGTTGTGTAGCCTTACATATGCTCTATACTGAAGAATATGTTCTTGAAGAGATGTGGCTCTCCATGTTGGACAGAATATGCTGGATATGTCTGGTAGGCCCGTTTAATCTGTAATGTTCACGTCTGCTATTTCCCTGTTGATTTTCTGCCTGGATGATCTATCCATTGTTCAAAGTGGGGTATTATAGTCCTCTACTATTACTGATTGGATGTAATTTTCCCCTTTCAGTTCTATTAGTATTTGTTTTGTACGTTTAAATGCTCCAAGATTGGGTGCATGTGTATCTGTAATTGTTATATCATCTTGATGAATTGACCCCTCTATTATTATGTAGTAACTTCTTTGCCTCTTTTTACTTTTCTGATTTAATGTCTTCTTTGTCTGATATAAGTTTAGTCATAGTTGTTCTCTTTGGTTTACCATTTGCATAGAATATCTTTTCCCATCAATTTACTTTCAGCTTATATGGCCTTTCTTTTAAATCATTGCAACTGCTTGTGTTTTTCTCTCTACCAGAAAGTTCTTTTTAGTTACTATCATTGAGTGTTTTAGGATTTGTGTTGTCCTCTTGTTCCAAGAGGTCTTCCCAGGTGGCTTAGTGGTAAAGAAACCGCCTGCCAATGCAGGAGACATAAGAGATGTGGGTTCAATTTCTGGGTTGGGAAGATCCCCTGGAGGAGGAAATGGAAACCTGCTCCAGCATTCTTACCTGGAAAATCCCATGGACAGAGGAGCCTGGAGGGCTACAGTCTATAGGATTACAAAGAGTCAGAAATAACTGAATGACTGAGTACAAATGCAGGAAGTTATCTGTGCTTCACATATCACTTGGTTTGGGGTCCTCATTGCCATCTAGCCAGTGCATGACCCCATCCCCAAATCTCATCTTACAGTTTGCTTTCTCGAGCACATTTGGTACCACTGTGTCAGCTGGATCTTCCGGGGAGTAGACACTGGGATGATGTTAGGTAGTGCCAATGGTTTACTAAGAAGCAGTGCCTGTGAAAGGAAGCACGTAGGCAGAGACAAGTGTCAGATCATGATGCTTCTCAAATAGGTAACTGCCAGCATAGTAGGGAGTTTCAGAGAAAAGATCCTCTGCTGGATGTAGAACAGTTAGGCCATTGTACTGTAGTTTTTCTCTTTTTTTGGTTGGGTTCGCCCAGAGGAAAGTATAACAGCATAAAGGTGGAGATGCCTGTGTGCTAATTCACTCCAGTCTTGTCTGACTCTTTCAACCCTGTAGACCGTAGCCCATCAGGCGCCTCTGTCCATGAAATTGCCAAGCCCTCCTCCAGGGGATCTTCCCAACCCAAGGATAGAACCCATGCCTCTTATACCTCATGCATTGGAAGTAGGGTTCTTTACCACTGGCACCACTTGGAAGCCCCAAAGTGGAGATATGAAGGATCAAACACCTGAAGACTGTCAGCTAACCAACCATACTCCTCATGGTTGGTTGAGTTGTCCTTTCTTGGAGGAGAATATGAGCCAGGTATCTCTATACCTGCCACAATTGTGTGCTGTGCACCACCTCTAGTTATTGAAACTGGATAGACTTTGATGATGTGATGTGAAGCTTATGTTGGAAAAGCTGCAAGCAGAAATTTACTTTGTCCCTGAATGCAATGTGTTGTCTATAGAAGTATTGTTTTTTAGTTGCTAAGTTGTATCCAACTCTTTTGCAACTCCATGGACTGTATCCCACCAGGCTTCTCTGTCTATGGGATTTCTTAGGCAAGAATACTGGAGTGAGTTGCCATTTCCTTTTGAGGGGGATCTTCCTGACCCAGGGATCAAATTCATGTCTCCTGTATTGGCAGGCAAATTCTTTACCACTGAGCCCTCAGGGAAGCCCCTGTTGCTGCTGCTGCTGCTAAGTTGCTTCAGTCATGTCCGACTCTGTGTGACCCCATAGATGGCAGCCCACCAGGCTCCCCCATCCCTGGGATTCTATAGGCAAGAATACTGGAGTGGGTTGCCATTTCCTTCTCCTGTAGGAGTATGCAAATTCTGTAAGTGGGAAATTGTCTCTTCTATTCTGAAAAGAAGCTGTGCAAGACTGAACTGTAGGAACCTATTTCAAAGCCTGATCAGTGCTTATGCTAAGAGCTAGAAATGGCAACCCACTCCAGTGTTCCTGCCTGGAGAATCCCAGGGACGGAGGAGCCTGGTAGGCTATAGTCCATGGGGTTGTAAAGAGTCAGACACAGCTGAGCGACTGAACTGAACTGAAGTGTCCAAAAAGATTTTTATGGTAGATTTCTCCATTGAACTATAGATTCCACTCAAATACCAGATTTTGTTTTGGGGAAAAACAACATCTGAAACAGAAACATCAGAAAAACTAGTTTTCCTAAAAGCCAAACTGTCGCATATCACAATACACAATAAAACTCAATACCGTCTTTGATGTAGGTATAAATACATCTTGGTACTTCATTCTTTGGTGATTTATTTCCTTCTCTGTAAAAGCTCACATAATTTTCCAAGCACCAGTAAATCTTCCTTAGAGAAGAACATTCTCATTTCAGCAATTGCTTAAGAGAGGGAGTCTAAGACAAAGAAGACTCAGAAAGAACCCTTGGGAAAGATTTTCACAATACATCTTAGGAAGGACCTTAAATAAGCCAGCCTGGCTTGGAAATGATCAGTCTGTGCTGAAAGCCTAGTGGAACTGTTTAAGATGGAAGAAGAATCAGAATCACTTTCACACACTGCTGCTCTTTTGCTCTCACTTCTAAGGTTGGATTTTGCCCTCAGATCATTCTCTTGTTGGGGTTAGCCCTCAGGTCCATGCTATCTCAGTGATGAAAGCAGAAGCCAGTAAAAGAGGAGCAGCAGTAGGGTGACAGTATATCTAGTCACACATTGAGAACGGTTTGGGATAGGGGTTATGATATGAGAGGCACAGATTTTCTTTGTTGCTAATTTTCTTTCGAGTCTCTTTAGAGGGACAGAAAAGGCAGAACATGGGTGTAATTGCTGTGGACTTCATGTGTCTTCTCAGATTTTCTTGGCAATGCCCAGTCTTCCACCTCAGTTGCTGCTTAGCCTGATTCCAGTCAGGTGTGATTTCTCCCTCTAGATTATCCTAAGAAGTTCTATGTGATGAGCAATTTCCTACGACCTGCCCTGAAGCTGCAGCAAACATGATTCACCTCTTCTCAGGCCAGTTCACTTTCTATTTTCCTTTGAGGCCATGGACTTGTTCCTCCCAAAGACATTCTCAGGCTCTCTTTTCAGAGTTTTCAGGTTAAGCCAGTAAGATTGATTGATCTGTTAGGTTTTGTCAGTCAAGTGAGGATAAAAGTTGGAGAGGATATTTAACACCAATGGTTATGAGACTCAAGTTGCATTCCCAAGCTGAGAAGATTTAATTGAACAGCATGAAGCTCCTTTAACAAGGAAAAAACTGTGATCAATATGGAAGGTAGGCATTGAAAATCTGTAGTTGCTGGAAGTCAACCATTGAGCTTGAGGTGGTGGGATCCCTAAGGCTGGGAAATAGTTTGACCCTTAGATACATGAACTGTGTTCTCATTTTTGGTGCTATGCCAGGTCCCAAGAAGTATATGGAGCAGTCTCCTTACTTAGTTACTATTAGTTACTCCCTAGTAGTAACTGGCCTCCACAATGACCCCCAGGGATCCTTTCCCCCTGAAGTTTATCCCCTTGTATGGTTAGTTCCTTTCCACATTGTAACAGGGTTGGTCTTTGTGATTGATTGGATATGGAAAGTAATGGTGTGTCTCTTCCAAGGTTCAGTTCAGTCACTCAGTCGTGTCTGACTCTTTGCAACCTTATGAATCACACCACGCCAGGCCTCTCTGTCCATCACCAACTCCTGGAGTTTACTCAAACTCATGTCCATCAAGTCACTGATGCCATCCAGCCATCTCATCCTCGGTCGTCCCCTTCTCCTCCTGCCCCCAATCCCTCCCAGCATCAGGGTCTTTTCCAATCAGTCAACTCTTCACATGAGGTGGCCAAAGTATTCGAGTTTCAGCTTTAGCATCAGTCCTTCCAAGAACACCCAGGACTAATCTCCTTTAGAATGGACTGGTTGGATCTCCTTGCAGTTGAAGGGACTCTCAAGAGTCTTCTCCAACACCACAGTTCAAAAGCATCAATTCTTCGGCACTCAGCTTTCTTCACAGTCCAACTCTCACATCCGTATGACCACTGGAAAAACCATAGCCTTGACTAGACAGACCTTTGTTGGAAAAGTAATGTCTCTGCTTTTTAATATGCTATCTAGGTTGGTCATAACTTTCCTTCCAAGGAGTAAACATCTTTTAGTTTCATGGCTGCAGTCATCATCTGCAGTGATTTGGGAGCCCTCAAAAATAAAGTCTGATACTGTTTCCACTGTTTCCCCATCTACTTCCCTTGAAGTGATGGGACCAGATGCCATGATCTTAGTTTTCTGAATGTTGAGCTTTAAGCCAACCTTTTCACTCTCCTCTTTCACTTTCATCAAGAGGCTCTTAAGCTCCTCTTCACTTTCTGCCATAAGGGTGGTGTCATCTGCATATCTGAGGTTATTGATATTTCTCCCGGCAACCTTGATTCCAGCTTGTGCTTCTTCCAGCCCAGCGTTTCTCATGATGTACTCTGCATAGAAGTTAAATAAGCAGGGTGACAATATACAGCCTTTCTTGTGATCCACACAGTCAAAGGCTTTGGCATAGTCAATAAAGCAGAAATAGATGTTTTTCTGGAACTCTCTTGCTTTTTCCATGATCCAGTGGATGTTGGCAATTTGATCTCTGGTTCCTCTGCCTTTTCTAAAACCAGGTGGCAGGATCTGGAAGTTCATGGTTCATGTATTGCTGAACCCTGGCTTGGAGAATTTTGAGCATTACTTTACTAGCATGTGAGATGAGTGCAATTGTGCGGTAGTTTGAACATTCTTTGGCATTGCCTTTCTTTGGGATTGGAATGAAAACTGAGCTTTTCCAGTCAAGCCCAGCGTTTCTCATGATGTACTCTGCATAGAAGTTAAATAAGCAGGGTGACAATATACAGCCTTTCTTGTGATCCACACAGTCAAAGGCTTTGGCATAGTCAATAAAGCAGAAATAGATGTTTTTCTGGAACTCTCTTGCTTTTTCCATGATCCAGTGGATGTTGGCAATTTGATCTCTGGTTCCTCTGCCTTTTCTAAAACCAGCTTGAACATCAGGGAGTTCATGGTTCATGTATTGCTGAAGCCTGGCCTGGAGAATTTTGAGCATTACTTTACTAGCATGTGAGATGAGTGCAATTGTGCGGTAGTTTGAGCATTCTTTGGCATTACCTTTCTTTGGGATTGAAATGAAAACTGACCCTTTCCAGTCCTGTGGCCACTGCTGAGTTTTCCAAAATCGCTGGCATATTGAGTGCAGCACTTTCACAGCATCATCTTTCAGGATTTGAAATAGCTCAACTGGAATTCTATCACCTCCACTAGCTTTGTTCGTAGTGATGCTTTCTAAGGCCCACTTGACTTCACATTCCAGGATGTCTGGCTCTAGGTGAGTGATCACACCATCATGATTATCTGGGTTGTGAAGATTTTTTTGTACAGTTCTTCTGTGTATTCTTGCCACCTCTTCTTAATATCTTCTGTTTCCTTTAGGTCCATACCATTTCTGTCCTTTATTGAGCCCATCTTTGCATGAAGTGTTCCCTTGGTATCTCTAATTTTCTTGAAGAGATCTCTAGTCTTTCCCGTTCTATTGTTTTCCTCTATTTCTTTGCATTGATCGCTGAGGAAGGCTTTCTTATCTCTTCTTGCTATTCTTTGGAACTCTGCATTCAGATGCTTATATCTTTCCTTTTCTCCCTTGCCTTTCGCTTCTCGTCTTTTCACAGCTTCCAAGGTTAGTTTCTGAAATATATGTGGTTTTCTCTTGGTTTCTCCCCTTCCCTCTTTTTTCTCTATAGATAACTTGCTTGGAGGTAGTCTGTTGCCATGTTGTGAGCAACCTTATGGAGAAGGCCATAAATGAGTTTTCTTGGTAACAGCTGAGTTAATGAGATTGAAGAAAAATCATTTTATCTTAGTCATCCCTTCCAGTTGCTAAAGTCCCAGTCCAGCTTGACTGCAAACCAATGGAAGATCCTAAACCAGAACCATCTAGCTAAACCACTCCTGGATTTATGACCTCAGAGATAGTATATATATATCTATATATATATATATATATATAGATATATATATACACACACACACACACACACCCCTTATTTTTCCTTACTGTTTTATGCTGCTAAGCTTTAGAAGATTATTATGCAGCAGGAGATCATTAATACAGTGCTTGACCCACTAAACAGATGTTTCTTCTCTCCCTTTTCAATCTGGAAGTATGCTTCTACCATTGCAAAGGTCTTCCTGTTGAAATCCATTCTGCCAGCCATTCCTGTGCCAGAAATTCCTGTAAATAAGCCATCTGTAAGAAAGTGGCTGAGGAGCTTCAAAGTCCCATTGAAAAAACAATTATTAAATTCATCTGCTGTTTGCCTTTCTGCCAAATGGTTGTAATCCATTTCTGAACCTGTGGCCCATAGATACCAAATGAAGGCAGATGTTCAGCATGCATTCCTCTCTCCCAAAGAGAAAGGACAAAGGCTTGTGGCAGGAATTGTAACCTTGTATGCAGTTACCATGATTGACTATTGCTCTTTCTCACTGATTCTTGGTGAAAATCAACTTGAGTAGCTCTGTGGAGGGTGTCTTTATTTATTTTTTTTAAATATAAATTTATTCATCTTAATTGAAGGCTAATTATTTTATAATATTGTATTGGTTTTGCCATACATCAACATGAATCCACAGGTATACATGTGTTCCCCATCCTGAACCGTAACATCCCTCTGGGTTGTCTCAGTGCACCAGCCCCAAGCATCCAGTATCATGCATCGAACCTGAACTGGTGATTCATTTTGTATATGATATTATACATGTTTCAATGCCATTCTCCCAAATCATCCCACCCTCTCCCTCTCCCTCAGAGTCCAAAAAACTATTCTACACATCTGTGTCTCTTTTGCTGTCTTGCATGCAGGGTTATCGTTACCAGCTTTCTAAATTCCATATATATGCGTTAGTATACTGTATTGGTTTTTTCTTTCTGGCTTAGTTCACTCTGTATAATAGGCTCCAGTTTCATCCACCTCATTAGAACTGATTCAAATGTATTCTTTTTAAGGCTAGGTAATACTCCATTGTGTATATGTACCACCGCTTTCTTATCCCTTCATCTGCTGATGGACATCTAGGTTTCCATGTCCTGGCTATTATAAACAGTGCTGCGATGAACATTGGGGTACACGTGTCTCTTTCAATTCTGGTTTTCTCAGTGTGTATGCCCAGCAGTGGGATTGCTGGGTCATAAGGCAGTTCTATTTCCAGTTTTTTAAGGAATCTCCACACTGTTCTCCATAGTGGCTGTACTAGTTTCATTCCCACCAACAGTGTAAGAGGGTTCCCTTTTCTCCACACCCTCTCTAGCATTTATTGCTTATAGACTTTTGGATCGTAGCCATTCTGACTGGCATGAAATGGTACCTCATTGTGGTTTTGATTTACATTTCTCTGATAATGAGTGATGTTGAGCATCTTTTCATGTGTTTGTTAGCCATTCATATGTCTTCTTTGGAGAAATGTCTATTTATTTCTTTGGCCCATTTTTTGATTGGGTCATTTATTTTTCTGGAATTGAGCTGCAGGGGTTGCTTATATATTTTTGAGATTTGTTGTTTGTCAGTTGCTTCATTTGCTATTATTTTCTTCCATTCTGAAGGGTGTCTTTTCACCTTGCTTATAGTTTCCTTTGTTGTGCAGAAGCTTTTAAGTTTAATTAGATCCCATTTGTTTATTTTTGCTTTTATTTCCAGTATTCTAGGAGGTGGGTCATAGATGATCCTGGTGTGATTTATGTCAGAGAGTGTTTTGCCTATGTTCTCCTCTAGGAGTTTTACAGTTTCTGATGGTATGTTTAGATCTTTAATCCATTTTGAGTTTATTTTTGTGTATTGTGTTAGAAAGTGTTCTAGTTTCATTCTTTTACAAGTGGTTGACCAGTTTTCCCAGCATCACTTGTTAAAGAGATTGTCTTTACTCCATTGTATATTCTTGCCTCCTTTGTCAAAGATAAGGTGTCCATAGGTGTGTGGATTTACCTCTGGGCTTTCTATTTTGTTCCATTGATCTATATTTCTGTCTTTGTGCCAGTACCATACTGTCTTGATGACTGTGGCTTTGTAGTAGAGCCTGAAGTTAGGCAGGTTGATCCCTCTAGTTCCATTCTTTTTTCTCAAGATGGCTTTGGCTATTCAAGGTTTTTTGTATTTCCATACAAATTGTGAAATTATTTGTTCTAGCTCTGTGAAAAATACCGTTGCTAGCTTGATAGGGATTGCATTGAATCTGTAGATTGCTTTGTGTAGTATACTCATTTTCACTATATTGATTCTTCCGACCATGAACATGGTATATTTCTCCATCTATTTATTTAAGAAAACAAATTTGCTTTCAGCTACGTGTGGCCACATATTAGGTATAAACACTGACAATGAGCATGACCCTAAGGTTGTTCTACAAAAATGTGGTGTTTGTGTTAATTTTTCTTTGCTGCATACCAAATTAGTACAAACCTAGTAGCTTAAAGAAACACAAGTTTATTATTTTAGTTTCTTTGGATCATATGTCCAGGCATGGGTTCCTGGGCCCTCTGCTCAGGATCTAATCAAGGTGATGGCCTGGTCTAAGTTCATCTAAGGCTTGGGCTCCTCTTCAAGCTCACAGGTTAAAGACAGAATTCAGTTGTAGGACTGCAGCCTTCACTTCCTAGAGGCTGCTTAGCTATTCCCTCATATGTGGCCCTCTCGACAACATGGCAGTTTGCTTCTACACAGCCAAAGAAAGAACATCTTGACTGCTTTGAATCTCTCTTCTTCTATCTCTGATCTCTAGATCTTGCAAGAACTTTGCAAGGGCAAACCCATCTAGAGATTATCTCCTTTTTGATTAATTCAGAGTCAACTTATTAGGGACCTTTTTTTACATCTGTTAAGATCCTTTCTTCTGTACCATGTAATTAACCTAACTATGGGATTGAAGTCCCATCACATTTACAATTTCTGCCCACCTTCAAAGAGATGGCATTATATACTTAGAGCAGTGAATCTTAGGGCCATCTTAGATTCTTCCCGTCATAGTGTTCAGGTCAACACCTTCAAGTATCAGTAACCTCTGACCTGATATTAGGCTCCATCTCTGTCCACAGTATTTTGTCTGTTATCCAATAAAATAAAACACATATCTAAGGTGAATTCTGTAACCCATAAA
Organism: Aepyceros melampus; assembly: GCA_006408695.1. Lineage (NCBI taxonomy): Eukaryota > Metazoa > Chordata > Mammalia > Artiodactyla > Bovidae > Aepyceros > Aepyceros melampus. Next base: position 54,798 of record SJXQ01006171.1, read on the forward strand.
GTCAAGGTGTGGACAAGTTGGGCACAGGGATTGGGTAGTGCCTGTTACAAGAAGTGTTAACTGGCCACTTAATCTAGGTTAGAAATTTCAAAAATAAAGTCTCATACATCAGGAATATGAAATCAAGGACTTTCTTAGAGTGGCCCTGAGTTGTTGTTTTGGTCTGGACTTGTGTGTCTATGATTGAATCCTATGACTTGACTCTAATGTATGCTGTGACCGATGTTAGACTCCAGGGGAAAAATCTTACTCTGGGGCCACTGGCTGTGTGTCTCAAGGAGAAAGATTGATACCCTGTGCAATGTATGGGCCCACTGGTGCTCAGTCATGTGGAAGAAGAAATACTGTGTGGCATGGTGAGGATAACTCCTAAAGTAGATGGCTTACTTGGCTCCTACAGAATGTCTTTGCTGTGATGCTGCCTGTAATTCTGTCACAACAAAGATCCTCATTCATAGAGTTATAGAGAGAAATATTGATGACACCCCATTGGCATAGTCTAGGGGTTAATTCAAGCTTGACTTAAGCCTGGGATCATTAAACCCAGAAAAGCAACTGTTGCTATGGGGGATGCCCTTGATCTTGATGATAATGACTTTGAACCTCTTTCAGGAAAGAACTTTATAAATATGGCAAAATATAGAATATAGAACCTTCCAAGATATCTAGTGACAAAACCTGGGTACAAGGAAAGGAAACAAAGAACTATATTATAGGTTCATACATTAGCCCACTGGAAATGCAAAATTTACTAACAATTTATACAAGAAGATAAAATGATTCCTATTGACTTTTCCATCTTTACATCATAGTTTCTGAATTAGTTTTAATACCTACAAGATGGAACAATTGGTAAATCTTCATAGCCTAAATCTATACTGGAGCTCAAATTAGTATTTATGAACCCCACTAAACTTAAAGTCCCTTCTATAATTTTAGGGCATTTGCAGAACATAAAAAAGCAAACAAACATGTATGCCTCACTTTAATCATCACAACTTGCTTAAATTCCTCACTGCCACCTGTTTGCCCTAAACTGTCCTACAGTGGGCAAGGACACTCTGAACCAACAAGTTAGTATGTTAAAATTAAGTGAAATCTTTTCTTGACAAAAACAGGACCCCACGGGCCTTCTTTCCCCAGTAAAAATTGTGTTAAGTATAGTAAAAATTGTATTACAACATGTGGATTTTATACATTGATATATTGCAATCTGATTTCCACTGTAGTGTTAGCTAACACCTCTGTCATATAATTTTGTCTTCTTTTTGTGGTGGGAACAATTAAGATCTAGTTTCTTAGCAACTTTGAAGTTTATAATACAAGATTGATGTCTGTAATCACTGTGCTGTACATCAAATCTCCAGGACATATCTACTAGTTGCAAGTTGTACGCTTAAACAGCACCTCCAAGTCTCCCACCTCCCAGCCCCTGATAACCACCTGCTTTTACAAATTTAAGTTTTTTACGTTCCACATATGAGTGACATCATACAGTGTTTGTCTTTGTGTAGTCTGACTTATTTAATTGATCATATGTCCTCAAGGTCCATACAGGTTGTTGCAAGTGGTAGAATTCCCTTCTTCCTCTTTGCTGAGTAATATTCCTTTGTGTGTGTGTGCATGTGTGCGTGTGCACACACATGCATGTGTGATCTTTTTATCTGTTACTTTGATGTATCTGTTGAAGACACTGAGGTTCTTTCAATGTCTTGGATATTGTGAATAATTATGCAATAAACATGGGTGTATAGCTATTTCTTTGATATCTTATTTTTATTTCCTTGGGATATGTACCCTGGAATGGAATTTCTAGATTATATGGTCATTCCTATTTTTAATTTTGGGTGGAACCTCCATAATGTTTTTCATAGTGGCTAAACAAATTTGCATTCCTACTGACAATGTATAAGGGTTCTCTCTATTCCACATCTTCACCAACACTTATCTGTTGTCTTCTTGATGATAGCCATTCTAACAGGTGTGAGGTGTTACATTGTTGTTTAAATTTTCATCTCCCTGATGATTAGTGATGTTGAGCATGTTTTCATGTACCAGTTGGCCATGTAATGTTTTTTTTTTTGAGAAAAATGTTTCAATTTTTCCATTTCTAATTTATTTTCCATTTCTATTCAATACCTCTTTCTATTTTAAAATAAATGAATTATTACCATCTTTCTAAATTCCATATATATGTGTAGTATACTGTATTGGTGTTTTTCTTTCTGGCTTACTTCACTGTATAGTCGGCTCCAGTTTCATCCATCTCATTAGAACTGATTCAAATGTATTCTTTTTAATGGCTAAATAATACTTCATTGTGAATATGTACCACAGCTTTCTTATCCATTCATCTGCTGATGGACATCTAGGTTGTTTCCATGTCCTGGCTATTATAATACAGCATACTAACACACACATGTGGAATTTAGAAAGATGGTAATGATAACCCTGTATGTGAGACAGCAAAAGAGACACAGATGTATAGAACAGACTTTTGGACTCTGAGGGAGAGGGAGAGGGTGGGATGATTTGGGAGAATGGCACTGAAACATGTATACTATCATGTAAGATGCGAATCACCAGTCTATATTCGATACAAGATACAGGATGCTTGGGGCTGGTGCATGGGGATGATCCAGAGAGATGATGTGGGGTGGAAGGTGGGAGTTGGGAGGGGGGTTCAGGATTTGGAACTTATGTAGACCCGTGGCGGATTCATGTCAATGTATGGCAAAACCAATACAGTATTGTAAAGTATAATAAAATAAAAATAAAAATTTTAAAAAAAGGGAAAAAAATAAATGAATTATATATTTTGAAAAATGCTTTTCCTGCATCTATTTGGATGATCATATTTATCTTCCAGTCTATTAACATATGGTGTATGACATTCATTGATATGCACATGTTGAACCATTCTGGTATCCAGGGCATAAATTCCACTTGATCATGTTGTATAATCCACGTAATGTGTTGCTGAATTTGGTTTGTTAATATTTTGATAATTTTTTACATCTATATTTATCAGGAATATTGGTCCATAGTTTTGTTGTAGTGTCCCTTTCTGGTTTTGGTATTAGAATAATGCCTGACTTGTAAAATGAATTAGGGAGTGATACCTTGTCTTTATTTTTGGAAAAGTTTGAGAATTGGCATTATTCTTTTTAAAGTATTTTATACAATTTATACAGTGAAGCCACCTGGTTCTAGAGTTTTCGTGTTGAGATGTTTTTGATTACTGATACAATCTTCTTACTAAATATTGGCCTATACAGATTTTATGGGGGAAAAAAAAAAGTGGTAAAAGAAGGGCTTCTCTGGTGGCTCAGATGGTAAATAATCTGCCTGCAATGAGGAAGACCTGGGCTAGATCCAAATTTAGTCTTGGAAGGTTTTACACTTTCAGGAATTTGTCTCTTTCTTCTAGGTTATCCAATTTGTTGATGTACAATTGTTCATAGTGGTCTCATGATCGTTTATATTTCTGTTGTTTCAGTTATAATATCTCCTTTTGCACATCCTATATATTTATTTAAAATTTCTCTTTTTTCATAGTCTAAAGTTCCATCAGTTTTCTTTTTGAAGAACAATTTCCTATATTTATTTTTATATTGTTTCTTAAACTTTATTTCATTTATTTTTGCTCTGATCTTTGCTATTTTCTTCCCCCTACCAGCTTTGGGCTTAGTTCTTTTTTTTTTGTCTGATTCCTTAAGATGTTAAGCAGAGACATTACTTTGTCAACAAAGATCTGTCTAGTCAAGGGTATGGTTTTTCCAGTAGTCATGTATGGATGTGAGAGTTGGACTATAAAGAAAGCTGAGTGCAGAAGAATTGATGCTTTTGAAATGTGGTGTTGGAGAAGACTCTTGAGAGTCTCTTGGACAGCAAGGAGATCCAACCGGTCCATCGTAAAGGAAATCAGTCCTGAGTGTTCATTGGAAGGACTGATGTTGAAGCTGAAACTCCAATATTTTGGCCACCTAATGTGAAGAGCTGGTTTGAAAAGACCCTGATGTTGGGAAAGATTGAAGGCAGGAGGAGAAGGGGACAACAGAGCATGAGATGGTTAGATGGCATCACTGACTTAGTGGACATGAGTTTGGGTGGACTCCAGGAGTTGGTGATGGACAGGGAGGCCTGGCATGCTGTGGTTCATGGGGTTGCAAAGAGTCGGACATGACTCAGTGACTGAACTGAAGATGTTAAGTTAGGTTGTTTATTTGAGAGCTTTTATTTCTTAATTTATGCATTTTTGACTAATCTTGACTCTTAGAGCTGCTTTTGAAATATCCCATTGCCTATGTTGTGTTTCCATTTTCATTTGTTTCAAGATATTTTTTATTTCTTCTTTGACCCATTGGTTCTTCAGAAGTATTAGTTTCACATTTGTCAATTTTCCAGCTTTCCTCTTGTGTTGATTTTTAGTTTCATACCATTGTGGTTAGAAATGATACTTGGTTTGATTTCAATCTTCTTATATTTGCTAAGACCTGTATTTTGTCTTATATTGTCTGTCCTGGATAATATTTCTTGTGCACTTGAGAGAAATGTATATTCTGCTTCTGTTGATAGAATGTCCTATAAATGTCTGTTAGGTCAATTTGGTTTAATGTATGGTTCAAGTCCAACATTTCCTTGTTGATTTTCTGTCTGGATGATCTATCCATTGCTGAAAGTGAAGTATTAAAGTCCTCTTTTATTATTGTATTGTTGTCTATTTCTCCCTTCAGATCTGTTAGTATTTGCTTAATATATTTAGGTGCTCTGATGGTGGATGTGTGTATATTTATAGCAGTAGCATCTGGTGAATTTATCCCTTTATCATTATATAATGGCTTTCTTTGTCTCTTATTGTTTTTGGCTTAAAGTCTGTTTTGTCTGATATAAGTATAGCCAATACCACTTTCTTTTGTTTGTCACTAGCAGGGAACATCTTTTTCCTTTCCTTCACTTTAGGCCTGTGTGTATCTTTAAAGCTGAAGTGAGTCACTGTAGTCATCGTAGTAGGGTCTTACTTTTTATCCATCCAGTCACACTGTGCCTTTTGATTGTTGAATTCAGGTTGTTTACATTTTGAATTATTATTGATATGCAAGGAATTACTGATGCCATTGTGTTAATGATTTTCTGCCTGTTTTGTGTTTTCATCATTTCTTTTTCCCCTTCTGTTTCTGCCTGCCTTTGTAAATGTGTGGTTTTCTGTTTGGCGTGGAGTGCTGTTTCACCCTGTCTTTATCTTTTGGGCATCTATTCTAGGTTTTAGTTTGCGGTTATCATGAATCTTGTATAAGATATCTCATAAACAAAGCAGTCCATTTTAAGCTGATAAGCTTCAGTTGTCTTCAAAAGTTTTTCCCTTTCCTCCTGCCCTTTCATATTTTTGATGTTATTATTGACCTGTTTTGTATTGTGCATTTGTTAACAAATTGTAATATCTGTAACTGTTTTTAAATGTTCTTTTGACATTTATACTGTTGTTTAGTGGCTAACATGCCATCCTATTACAGAATAGGAGTTGTCTAACTTTGACTGTATATTTACCTTTACCATTATGTTGTATTCTTTTGTATGTTTTTATATCACAGTGTTTCTTCAACTTGAAAAATTCCTTTCAGCATTTCTTGCAAGGTAGATTTAGTGACGTTGAACTTCCTCAGCTTTTGATTGTCTAGAAAAAGTCTTTATTTCTCTTTTAAAACTGTAGGATGAATTTGCTGGATAGGATATTCTTTGCTGGCAGTTTAAATATTTTAACACTTTGAATACGTCATTTCATTCTGTCCTGGCCTATTTGGTTTCTGCTAAGAAAGTCACAAATAGTCTAGTTGGGGGTTCATTGAAGGTACAATCATTTATTTTCCCCTGACTGCTTTTTATAATTCTTAATTTACTTTGATTTTTTACAATTTTATTATTATATGTTTTGGAATTTTTCTTTTTTTTTTTTTTTTTTTGCATTGAGATAATGGTGTCTTCTATTACATCATGAATTTGAATGTCCAGTTCTCTCCCCAGATTAGGGACATTCTTAATTATTACTTTTTAAACTTTCTGTCCCCTTTGCCTTCTCAGTTCCAAATATTTTATTCGTTTGATGGGATCCCATAAATCATGTGGCTTTTTTCCTCTTTCCTTTTTTTTCTCTTTGCTTTCCACTGAGTTTTTTCAAAATTTCTATCTTCCAACTCACTTATTTTGTGTTCCATTTGCTCTCCTCTACTGCAGATGGTCTCTGTTGCATTTTTCATATCATTTATTGGTTCAGCTCTAGAATTTCTGCTGATTCTTTTAAAAAATGTATTCTATCTCATTGGAAAATTTCTCATTTTGAATGAGATTTTTTTTTTTTTGTCTTGAATTCATGTTCCTGAATTTTCTTATGGCTCATTCAGAATGGTTATTCTAAATTCTTTTACATCTAGTTCACAAAATTTCATTCCTTTGATCTTGATTAGTATAAAATTATTATCTTTCAGTGATGGCATGTTTTCTTGCTTTTTCATATTCTTTGCAGTTTTGTATTGCTGTTTTCACATTTGAAATAGCAGACACCTCCTTAAAACACTGCTATTTGCCTTTGGATGACTGATCTGTTAGTGTGTTATTATCTGGGTCTTTTCTCTGCCTTTGTATGAGTACACCTGTTCCTCTCTTCTTGCTTTTTCTTGTGGCAGAATTCTTAAGCTTTATATCTTCTCTGGTTCTTACAACTGACCAGGATAGCTACTAGAAGCCTCCATTTGTTTTCCATAAGGTGGCACCATAGCTCAATTTTGTGGTCTCTCCTTTGCATGCCACCCTTGGCCTGTCTTCTGAGTGCTTTCCCTTTCTACCAGAGCTTACTGTTGCTTCTGCACAAAAAAGTTGCAGAGTCTGGGAGGTGTGGGCTTTGCACTTAGGGTGTTGCAGGAACCTGCAGACTAATAGGGGGATCATGAGTTTTAGTACTTGTGGGCTTCCTGCTGAGTGCAGCTAGCAAAAACCAAGTGCCTCTAATGCCCTTTGATATTCCTATCTGCCTATTTCCTGATCTCCCAGTCATGGAGTTTCTGCCTCAGTACTCTAGATATTGCTAGAGAGAAATAGGTTTCTCTGGATGTATCCTACACAACTGAGGTAGCTAGGCACTCATTCGCTGCTCACCTTTTCCCCTGAGGGAGAGATGCTCCTGCTTGCTATTTCAGTCCCATCCTTTGTTGCCTTGGGAGTTGGGTGTGCATATGTGTGTGTGCTTAGTCACTCAGTTGTGTTTGACTCATTATGACACCATAGACTGTAGCCCACCAGACTCCTCTGTCCATGAGTTTTTCAGGCAAGAATACTGGAGTGGGTTGCCACTACTGATAAAGTTCTTCTTGCTGTTTTGTCTACATCCAAACTTTTTTTTCCTCTTTAATGACATGATGTGTTCTCTCCTCTCGAAGACTGTACTTCCACAGTTTCTTGTCTGTGAGTATCTGTTCAGGTCTGTACTTTCTAGGTGTTTCTCTGACCATTGCAAAGGAACTGGAGCAGATTCACCACTCCATGGGTGTCTGCCTATCATCAGATATCTAAGTGGGTAAGACTCCTCCTGGGTCCTTTACTGTCTGGTGCTGGATCCCAGAATTCCTTTGTAACAATCTACAAAGGAATAGATGAATGTGGATGAATGTCTAACTCTTGGTTTTAAAAGAGGGACAAACAGGAGGAATGACTTATGACACCATAATTCTGAGGGCTCTCTCTGCACCTTCTCCATTTATCAGTTCATTCTGGCCTGTTTTTAAACTTGGAAAGGAGAAATAGCATCTCAAAGTGGAAGTGGATTTCCACAATCTTAAGGTCAAGGAAGAGAATGTACTGGTAGCTCAGAGGTTAAAGCGTCTGCCTCCAATGTGGGAGACCTGGGTTCGATCCCTGGGTCAGGAAGATCCCCTGGAGAAGGAAATGGCAACCCACTCCAGTATTCTTGCCTGGAGAATCCCATGGACAGAGGAGCCTGGCAGGCTATAGTCCACGGGGTCGCAAAGGGTTGGACACGACTGAGCGACTTCACTTCACTCACTAAGGTCAGGGAGCTACCCATTAAGGTCTCTCTCCATTATAATACAGTTAATGACTCCATCCAATCTGGTAAATACTTTGTAGTCATAGATTTGGCTAATGTGCTTTATCCAATGTCTATTTCAACAGACTCTCAGAAGCATATTGCCTTCACCTTTAAAGGAACAAAAGAAGTATCTTCACCTACCTCCTTATAGAGAACTTCATCAGCTTTGCTATTGCATACAGTCTTTGTAGGCAAGATCCTGAGCATGTTCAACTTTCTCGGGAGCATAGGCCACACTGTACATCCTCATCTGAGAAGGTGTTTTGTCCTCTTTTAGGACATACAAATCATCACAGAAAAGCTCACAAAGGGAACTTCCCATTGGCCCACAGGTAGTACAAAGTCCCACCATCTAGGTTACATTCCTGATAATTATTTGTCAAGCTGAGGAACATTCCATCTTTGAGACTGTCAAAGAACTATTGCCCTCAGCACTCACAACTTTAAAACAAACCCAACATCTTTTAGCCCTTTGGGGTTGTGCAGGCAACATATTCTTCATTAACAATTTTTCTTTAAGTGAGTTTATGCTGTTAATCACAATTTGGCTCAGCCACAATAACTAAAGGCACTGACACTTGCCTAGAGACTCCCACACAGTAGATCCATTAGGCTCCCCTCCTGACTCCTGGAGTCTCTGGATCATCCAAAATGACCATAAGTTGTCAATGGATTTCTGGTACAAAAACATGCATCCCTTGGCCCCATATTATACACCATTAAAGTGGCAATTGCTGATCATATGCTGGATTCTCCTGGAAATAGAGACTCTCACACAGGTCCTGAGCCCATGACTCTCTGTTCTCAGTTTCTCATTTTGTCTTGGGCCATGGAAGCAGCAAGCTTCCAAGGCTAGCATGGGCACTGAAGACTCCTTGCTAAAATGGACATGGCATCTATGGGATTGAAACAGACCTGTACCTACAAGAGTAGTAGCCTACCCTGTCCTCAGTTCCTTTGCCAGATGTCACAGCATTGGAGAAGGAGACCCTCTCCCTCACTCCTTGGATACTTGGGGAATTCCCTGAGATCACCTGAGTGAATGGCAGAAGAAGTTCATGTGCTTTAGATAAGACAGTGGCACCATCATATGTAAAGTAGCTCACTGTTGAGCTGCTGCTTTTTTACCCCTTAACTGGGCCATCTCTGATAAAGAATAGGACCCAAGGGTCAGCACATTGGCTAAACTTCAGGCTGTCATCTTTCACTGGATATGTTGGCTAAAAATCAGTCTCATCTGTACATTGTTACAGAGCTTGGGCCATTGCCAATGGTCAGGCCATCTGTCTGGCCAATGGCAGGAGCAACAATGCCTTAGCCAAAGTTTCCCCTTTGGGTAAAAAGCTAGGACTATCTTGCCTCAAACAAATACTACCCCCTCCAATAGAAACCAAGCTTATACATGTGTCGACATAAAATCACAATATAAGGCTTCATCAAGTCATTTCTTATTTCCTTTGAAATTCTACATAATATCAATATAATATTACCAGTGGTGACCAAGGAACACATTTCACTTCCTGAAATGTCCAATGCTGGGTGTTTGAAGGAGGTGGTAATATAAACTGCATCTTCTTTAATGACCTTAGGCTACAATTCCTCACTGAGTGCCAATAATGGCTATTTAAGTTCAAATTCAATTAGATGAAACATGGCACATTTCAGTCATCTAACAGAAGAGTAAATTGTAATCAAGAATCTGACTCCATTTATGATGTTTGACTGCTGACAGCTTTCAAACTTCATTATCCATCCTCTTAACTCTTGCCCTGTATGCAGACAAGATAACCCACCCACTTCCTTCTTTGGTGCTGGCAGAAAATTCAAAGCACACAAATCCCATCCTGTGCATGGAAACCCTCCCACCAACCCCACCCTCTAACCCTCCCTGCCTGTCTCAAGCCATTTTTGGATCTGCTTAGGGGCTTGCATCGGAGAAGGCAATGGCAACCCACTCCAGTACCCTTGCCTGGAAAATCCCATGGACGGAGGAGCCTGGTAGGCTGCAGTCCATGGGATCGCTAAGAGTCGGGCACGACTGAGCGACTTCACTTTCACTTTTCACTTTCATGCATTGGTGAAGGAAATGGCAACCCACTCCAGTGTTCTTGCCTGGAAAATCCCAGGGACAAGGGGGCCTGGTGGGCTGCCGTCTATGGGGTCGCACAGAGTCGGACAAGACTAAAGCGACTTAGCAGCAGAAGGGGCTTGCATGGCTCTCTCCAGAAAGCCTTAGTGTGTGAGTAATAGACTTTTTCATACCCTCTTGGTTTGTGGTGGTATAATCAGTCTCAAATTGCAGATCAAATCTGGGGTGATGGTGGTGTCCACCCCTGCTCTGAGGATTGCCTACAACAATCTTCAGTAAATGATCCAGTTACTTAGGCCACCAAGATTTAAATAAACCATGTGCCCTAGAAAGTTTATCATGAGGGAAGAGACGGTATTTTTCCCCAGCTCCTTTGAGATTATTATGTAAACCCTGTGGTTTAACCCAACTAAAGGTATCTTCTTGTTAGTGCCCTGCTATTCTGATTTTTCAACAAAGTACCAGAGAAAATTTCACCAGAAAGCTTAATAGTAACTGAACATTATTTAGAACTGTTTTCAATATTCCTGTATAGGGAACCCTTACTCTGTAATGCTATAGCATTAGCTAAGAGGTGGAATGGGCTAAATCCTGGGAGGATTAGATGTGGAAACTTGCTCCGACATCTGAACCTAGTTGTGCTGTGCATTTATTACCATCATGGTTTATTTATGATGTTGACTACAGTACTCAGGGATTCTTGGCAGCATTATAGCAAGAATGACAATTAGTATTGCATCACTAACTGTGACACTCACAAGAGATGATCCAAGGTATTGCTCTAGTGTAATGTCAAGGAGTAATACGGGTTACAGTTTTTTTTTTTAACCCACTTTGCTTCATGTAGTCAGGGCAGTACAGGGCAGTGCACCAAAATGGCACCCTCAGTTCCTGCATGGTTAACATAAAAATTGGCAGAAGCAAAATATACTCACATAAGCACGCACTAGAATTTTGTTCCTGCTGCTTCCCCATCTGCAGCAATAGTTTATCAAAAGCCAGTAATTTAAGCATCATCCCAGTGTCCTAGTAGAATACACTGTTCTAGAATATGCATAGTTTAATTAGGTTGTGAAAAACAAAGCAAAGGAATATTAAGTATTCAAGAAAAAAGGCAGACTCATTTTTAGGAAGTGTCATTTCAAAGACATGAGACTATACTTTTATAGAAATACTGATTCTCCTACCAGGACATACTCTCGTGTAAAGGTTTTAGAAAGTTTTTCAAAAGGAATTTCTAGCTCGAGGTTACTTCAAAATTTCTTTCTTTATAAAATTATATATGACCCTTATCCATTTAGATTTCAATTTAGTATAAATTCTTTGTATAATTTACACATCGACCTTAACTGTCTCATGAAAAATTTTACTTGAAATATATTTAAATATGATTGTTAAATGTCACTCTCTGGGCAGATTTTTTGATTCTATAATCAGGTTCTGTCACTTACATTTTAGTCTTTGTTGTAGGTGTTCATGAGCTGAATGGCATTTAAGACCATCTTTCCAGTCTGAGAGTTCCAAGATGGCATAAGTGGGTGGCCAGGTGGCTGCCCTGACAGCTCAGATGTGGCTAAAGAGGGGTGCGCTTGAGGCCTTGGGTACAGGAATGGGAGGACCTTATAGTTTGCTGGGGCTTCAGATGGTTGGTGTCTGACTTCAATGAGGGCAGTTGTAAATTCTGTATTTTGTGGAACTATCGAAATTTGTGGCTATACTGAATGGGTTTTTAGTCTTCCCAGTATTTTCTTGGTAACACCTACGCCTCAGGCATTGGCACGTGCTCAGTAGGATGCCTAGGAGCCACTGTGCTTAGAAGCCTTTGCTATTCTTTCATCTCCTAAAGCCAGGGGCTGTCTCAGCTTCCTCCAGAATGAGGGCCAGGATTTGGCACAGCCCCAAGGCACCTTTTTAGTGAGAGCCAGTGTGGCGTGAGCATCTAGATCCAACTCAGCCCAGTTCACAAAGACTGACTCTTCACACCATTTCTGGATTCGAAGCAGCATGGTGCTGAGGGGGTGTGAAGCTAGCTCCTGCAGCGGCTTCCCGAGCAGCTGGGAAACGTGCAGGCACGTGTAGTCATCACCCTGTGATCTTCCTTAGAGGGAGGAAAGGGGGGTTTTTCAGTTGCCTTTCTCCTGTCTCTCATTTGTCATTCACAGGCTCATTCTGAGGCTGGGTGGTTTGTCCCACGTGGTCCGTCTGGAAGATTCACTGAAAATCTTGAATTCTTGCTCTAATCTTCTGGCCATGGAGGTTTCTATTCTTTTTGAGATCCCTTAAGAATATGATTAAGGCTTAAAAAGATCACTACTTTAGTCTATTTTTCTATCTGCTCCTGGAATTGTTTGTATCTGACTACTCAGACACATTCTGGAAACTATCCTCTTAGGAAGCTGACCAATTATTACTAGTTTACCCTGAACCCAGCAAGGCATGAGGTGAAAGTGAATGGAGCAAGGCTCCATGAAAGTGAATTTGTTGGTGGTGAATAAGTTGGAGGAAGGTGAAGAGGATCATTTTTCCATTATATTCTATAAGTTCTATCAATCTTTACCCGCCAAATAAAATTCAGCAGGCTTTAGAGTTCTTCCTGTCTACTGGTTCTTAACCACTCATTGCTGAAGCTTTGCTAGAGAGTAGATCCCTGGGCTGGGAAGATCCCCTGGAGGAGGGCATGGCAACCCACTCCAGTATTCTTGCCTGGAGAATCCCATGGAAAGAGGAGTGTGGCAGGCTACAGTCCATAGGGTTGCAGAGAGTCAGACATGACTAAAGCAACTTAGCATATATCCTAATTGAATGAGAAATTAAGGTGTCTTGAGAATTTTGTTTACTGGCTGTCAATTTTCTAGTTTTGCTGAGTTTCTTTACATAGGGTGAAGGTCCTAGAAAAGAATCACAAGAAAGGAAGTAACAGAATAATAGGCAGAGGGAAGAAGGATGTAGTGATGTCACCTGGATGAGCATGACTTTTCTCTCTGGTCATATGAACAGTTTACATTCACTTATTTAAGGGAAGCATTTTTCAAGTTGGGACTCAGGCTGAAAGGACTCGGCATGATATATGCCACGCAGATCAACCACATAAAACCAAGATTTCTGTGAAATTGATTAATCTGGCTTGTTTATATCATTTAAGCTATTCCCATAGGCCCGAGGTTGGTTGTCTGTCTTGTAGATTAGCTATGGTTATGGGACTAGCTGGTAAGATGTATGTAGTGGATGCTATGATGTCCAAATCCAACTACAGAACAAAACATTGGTTAGCTTAGCTGGTTGGGGAGTTGTGGGAAGATGTCAGCCCTCAGCTGGGAATTGTCTGAAATTGTCTCAGTTGAAACAAGCTACTAGACACTCTTCCTGAGGTGGACTGTGTTCAGTGACTCAACCGCATAGAGGTATAAAGGTTTGAATTTCTGTCTCCAATTCAGGACAGCTTTGAATCATCCTGTATTCAGAAAGCCTCACAGTTTCAGCCAAAATATTGTTACAATGGCATATCTGCTCAACTTCTACCTCTGCCAATCCTGTCCCTTCCTTCCCACAGACATTGATCCCAATAACCCTTTCTGATAGGCTCTGCTAACCTTTGTTGTAGGTTAGATTCTTTGGGAAGCCAGCTATTAATGTAAGGTGACATTTAACTCCTGCATCCAGTTTAAGAGGTTGGGAATTCAGTTGTCTTTAGGAACAGTCTACTGCTTCCAGGGGAGTCAGTGGCAGCATGGAATAGCTTTTCTTTCATTATGGCTCTAGCTCCTCGTTGACCAACTAAGGGAAACAGACTGCCTCATTTCTTTGGAATGGAACTGACACATGTTCTCAAGTCAATCTCATTCACTTTCAAGTACTTCTCACATGAAACTCTTTTCTCCTTCAACTTTTGGAGCTAGTTTACACCTGTATGGCCCCTCTGATGCTGGTCCCTAGGAGTCAACCAATACTTAGGCTGGAAGAAAATTCAGCTTCACACGAAGTGTAATGAGATCACAGGTTTCAGCCCCCAAGATAGCTTTTGTTGGATGAAGTTGCATAGTCACACACACACACACACACACACACACAATGTATGGCTCTGCTAGTGAAAATTTCTATTCTGAGGGAAATTCCAGAGGGAATTAGCTATGAATGGTTTAATTAGTCTTTTGTGCTTTGATCCAGATTTTGTTACTTGTGCATTTAAAGCCCAACCCTAAATCTTGAATATTTTCTCCTGGCTAAGCAGAGTTCCTCATCTTTGAGGTCCTAATCTACCCATGAATTTCATCTTAGCTCATGAGATAGGCCAGGGTCATCTTAGTCCCCCTTGGGAGGATGAATCAATTCTGAGGCATGGAAGGCTTTTGTCTACATGAAGATCCAGACCTTTGTGACACAGTCAAATTTTACTGGCTTGTGGGGAAGGAGGTGGTTAATTGGCTTGTTTATTTGAGGGCCTAAATAAGAGAGGGACTGGAGAAACAGTTCCACTGGGACAATGAGATAGACTTTGTGGGAATGTAGCACTAGATCAATTCTGTCATCTTGGAGGTTGTGGTGTGTCTCACCAATTACTTAAATAGAAATAAGATATTGTCTCTTAAAAATATTCATTTCCTGTCAGTTGAAAAGCACCAGCTAGGGATGTTGACCAACTTAAGAGGAGTGAGCACTTGATTCCAACAGCCTGTGTCTGCAGTGTCATTCAGAGAACTGCCATTTGCTAGTGCCCAGAATGCAGGAGTAGAACCTCAGGAATACCTGGGAATCGAGTCTCTCACCCCGAGAAGGGCTGTGCTTATTCCTCAGTTATTCCTCAGTATTTGCCCTGATTTGAAGCAAGTGATCTGGGTTTTTATAGTGCTGCTGCCATCAGTGTTCCCTGATTTGGCTTCTTCCCTGTGATGACAGTCTCTGACTTGTGATCCTATTTCCTTACTGTTTTGTGCAAAGAGCATTTTCTTAATAAGTCACATGTCATGAGTTCTTATCTTGGGGTCTGCTCCTGGGAAACTTGGGGAAAGTCTTAGGCACTCTAGGATCAAAAGCACAAAATACCTTTGAACAAAGTTTTTAAGTTTCTCTATATGTATATTATGAAATTCAATAGGATCATATCACAGTTGGTAACGTAGAAACTTAAACCATCATCATGAATACAGGATGGAGAATAATTTACTTGGAAGCCATAGTAAATACTTCTGAGGGTTAGTCCAAGCTGAATGTGAGCAAACAAAATTTGTGATTATAGAAAACACTAATTCTAGGATCTAAAATACTAACTCTGGGCTATATTCAATGAAATCTGATTATTATGTGCTTATGAGTTCCTACAATTTAGGGGTCTTTTTAAAATATCATACAGTGAATCCGGAGACATTCCAAAACAGAAGGGACATGGTTTATTTTAGATGTAAATTAAAAAGAACTGAGATGCAATAGGGCCTTCTTTCTCATTGTCATTCCTCCATTTCTGGACTTGGAGGTGATGTCACACCACAGAGCTTGGGAACTGGCCTGCTTGCTGGCTGTGTGGGGGCAGGGAGGTACAGCCTGGAAGAGTGTGAGAGGACTCCCTTACCACACCATGAGCTTATACCACATGGAAACAGGAGAGACCAGGGCAAATAACAATTTGTGCACAGACTGTTCAAAAGTACATTTTTTCAGTGTGAACTGTCCAGAAAAATTTGGATTATGTCTGTAAGGCAGCAGATATTTCTTCAAGGCACACTGCAAGATGATGGCCATAGAGTAACCTTGAGTCTTTGGTTACCTCACTTCTCTTTTTTCCTTCAATTATACTGCCCTGGCCTTGCACCTTCCATTAGATGTCATAAGCTAAAGATTAATCTCTGACTTTAGCTCTGTTTTCTAGAGGATGCAGGCTAAGACATTTATTGATTATTTCCTTGAAGGCAATCAAGAGATATTAAAAAAACAGAATGCTTAGGAAATTGCTAAGGGAAAATGATTAAATATAGATTCAGACAATGTAGATCATTTCTGAGATATGACTTAGTTTACCCCATGCTGCTCAAATTCTGAAGGATGTGTATGTCTGTTTTATTTCTGTTTTGGAGGACAGTAGTGAAGAAAAAAGCAAAAATATGGATACAGCTGGGAAAGGAGAGAGTGGGATGAATTGAGAGAGCAGCATAGACGTATGTGCATGGCCATGTGTAAAATAGACAGCTAGTGGGAAGCTGCTGTATAGCCCAAGGAGCTTGGTTCAATTCTCTATGAAGACCTGGAGGGGTGGGATGGGGAAGAGGTGGGAAGAAGGTTCAAGAGGGAGGGGTTATGTGTATACTTATAACTGATTAACAGAAACAAAAAGCAGAAAAAACAACATTGTAAAGCAGTTATCCTCCAATTTAAAATGAATAAAGCAGAAAAAAATACTTAAGGATAATATGGTTGTAGAAGTTAATGCAATCTTTACAAAAGGACTTCTGAAACAATAGATTAAAATATAAAGAAGAAAAAAGATGGAAAAAGGCACCTTAAAATGATGCAGAAAAATTAAAGTAAAAGGATGTAAAAATGTATCAGGCAAATAAAAACTAAGCAGATATTTTGTTCAATGCTAACACTAACTCAAGAATATAAATATTAGAGGCAAAGACATAAATTTGATATTTATAGGAAGTATATGTCACCAACAGAAGTCAAATACTTATGTAGACAGTATGCCAAAATATATGAAATCAACACTTTTAGAACTGAAAATCAGACAAAATCAATCAGTCTAATTTTAACATATTTTTCTTGGAAACTAGAAAATCGAAGAAAACTAAAAATAAGGCTATAAATGATTCAAGCAATTAACCACCTTGGCTTTTTATAAAATTTGGCTAAGGAAAGAATAGAAATTACAATATAACATTCTAAATCCATTGCAATAAATTCATAAAGTAGCAAAAACATTTCTGTAAATTAAATATGCTTACGAATAACATTTATTTTAATTTTTTTCTTAACCCATTCAGAAATTCACAAAACAAGCATATGCTTTTAAGGATACAGTTTAAGTAGTACTAAGAAGAAAATGATCTGAAATTTTATTCATTTTTAGAAAACAGGACAGAAAATAAGCCAAGCATTTAACTCAAGAATTAAGAGGAAAGCTTATTTCAAAGAAAGTAGATGTAAGAATTAATAAAGACAAAGGCAGAAGTTTCTGAGGTGGAAGGGATGGGGGAAATCAATATATGACCAATAAAACCATGACAGCTGCATTTCTTATAAAATTGTTACAGAGGCATTCCTTTGGCAAAACCAACTTTTGCCAATAAATTTGAAAATATAGATGAAATGCATTATTCTCTAGGATGATATAACATTGTTTCAAGACAAATTACAAGTGCTTGGCAGGACCACTAGAGTGAGTAAGGGATTAATATCACTCCTGATCTAAGCCTGCCTGACATGTGGCTCCTCTTTGGAAACCTCAGAGTTAAAGTCACTCACTGAGGACATTGTGGTGCCTCCCATGCTGTGAACCTTGGTCTGGGAGACTGCTCTGGACTGGTGAAGATGCTCGTGTGTGCTCAGTTGTGACAGACTCTTCGACACCATGGATGGTAGCCCGGCAGGCTCCTCTGTCCACGGGATTCTCCAGGCAAGAATATAAGAGTGGGTTGCCATTTCCTCCTCCAAGGGATCTTCCCAGCCCAGGAAGAACTAAGTAAACACATGTTAAATTAAAGCTATTGTGTCTCCTGAATCTGGCAGCAGATTAGAATCTGTAATAACCACTAATATTCCTTCTAGTTAAAGAGCTACCTCTAAAAATGCATGAGGCCTAGATGGTTTCATAGCTACTTTTAAGGAACCTTCAAGCAACAGATTGCACTCCATTATTATTTAAATAGTTCTGGCACACAGAGTAAGATGTCTCAATTTATTTAAAATGCCTAGCATAACCTTTTTCCTAAATAGGACCAGTTGAGCACATAAACTGTAGGTCAGTTTCACTTTTGGTGAGAGATGAAAAGGTAGAGGAACCAGAGATCAAATTGCCAACATTCATTGGATCATAGAGAAAGCAAGGGAATTCCAGAAAAACATCTACATCTCTTTCATTGACTACAAGGCTTTCCATGTGACACTAGTGGTAAGGAACTCGCCTTCCATTGCTAGGAGACTTAAGAGATGCGAGTTTGATCCCTGGGTCAGGAAGATCCCCTGGAGAAGGAAATGGCAACCTACTCCAGTATTCCTGCCTGAAGAATTCCATGGACAGAGGAACCTGGCAGGTTATAGTTCAGGATGCAGAACACATGTACACCCATGGCTGACTCATGTCAATGTATGGCAAAACCCACTACAATATTGTAAAGTAATTAGCCTCCAATTAAAATATAGAAAGAGACACATGTATCCCAATGTTCATTGCAGCACTGTTTATAATAGCCAGGACACGGAAGCAACCTAGATGTCCATCAGCAGATGAATGGATAAGAAAGCTGTGGTACATATACACAATGGAGTATTACTCAGCCATTAAAAAGTATAAATTTGAATCAGTGCTAATGAGATGGATGAAACTGGAGCTGGTTATACAGAGTGAAGTAAGCCAGAAAGAAAAGCACCAATACATTATACTAACACATATATATGGAATTTAGAAACATGGTAATGATAACCCTGTATGCGAACTACAATATTGTAAAGTAATTAGCCTCCAATTAAAATATAGAAAGAGCCACATGTATCCCAATGTTCATTGCAGCACTGTTTATAATAGCCAGGACACGGAAGCAACCTAGATGTCCATCAGCAGATGAATGGATAAGAAAGCTGTGTACATATACACAATGGAGTATTACTCAGCCATTAAAAAGTATAAATTTGAATCAGTGCTAATGAGATGGATGAAACTGGAGCTGGTTATACAGAGTGAAGTAAGCCAGAAAGAAAAGCACCAATACATTATACTAACACATATATATGGAATTTAGAAACATGGTAATGATAACCCTGTATGCGAGACAGCAAAAGAGACACAGATGTACAGAATGGACTTTGGACTCTAGGGTGGGATGATTTGGGAGAATGGCACTGAAACATGTATACTAGCATGTAAGAAATGAATCACCAGTCTATGTTCGATATAGGATGCTTGGGACTGGTGCATGGGGATGATCCAGAGAGTTGATATGGGGTGGGAGGTGGAGGGGGGGGTTCCAGATTGGGAACTCATGTACACCCGAGATGGATTCATATCAATGTATGGCAAAACCAATACAGTAATGTAAAGTAAAATAAAGTAAAAATAAAAATTAAAAAAAATTTAATTAAAAACAAACAGAAAATACTATGTAATGATGAATATAGGAAAATCTAAAAAAGAGCTGATATATGTACATGTGTTCCCTGCCAGGGGCCAGTGTGAGGAACTCCGCCCGTGGCAAAGGTCATGAGGAAGGAGGCTTGGCATACGCAAAGGCGTGATCAAGCCTCAGGAAACCCCCTGTTCCCGAGCATCTACCCCCAAAACCAGAGTCTGTTTTTATGCCCTCACCTACACCTCTGACTTTACGGGGGACTCTCCCCCATAACCATTTCTCTCGGAGAAGGAGTTAACTTGCAGCTCCAGTTGATAAAATTCCTGGGCGTGACAAGAGTATCAAGGTTATCTAGCCTGCCTGTATAGGTTCGTTTGGCCAAATGTGATTATTTACAGCCTCCCAACAGCGAGAGGCACGAGATGTTTTAGATTTACTAAAGGCAGATTCTTTTGGGAAGTTAGAATTTATTAGTATGGTGGGTTGATTAGGAATTGTATTGGTGAAAGGATTTCACTTGTTGGGCTGATGTTTTGTTGCTAAATCTTCATATTCCCTGCCCTTATAATGACTATAACTAGCATATAAGAGAAATAAGTATTAACCTTTAAGATTAATCATGTTAACCTTGGGTTAGATAAATTCCTTTCTTGATTGTAACTCATTACACCCTTACCCTATAGGAATGTACCTTTATCTGGAGGGTGGTGCCTGGTTTAAGAAAAA
This sequence comes from Aepyceros melampus, assembly GCA_006408695.1. NCBI lineage: Eukaryota > Metazoa > Chordata > Mammalia > Artiodactyla > Bovidae > Aepyceros > Aepyceros melampus. Next base: position 74,986 of record SJXQ01006171.1, read on the forward strand.
ACACCCTTGGAAAAAATGAGTTTTTTGGTTATCAGAAAGAGAGGGTCATGAAGTGTCAGCAGGCCTCATGGCCAGAAGATGATGTGAAACCCCTAATATAACTAGCATATAAGAGAAATAAGTATTAACCTTTAAGATTAATCATGTTAACCTTGGGTTAGATAAATTCCTTTCTTGATTGTAACTCATTACACCCTTACCCTATAGGAATGTACCTTTATCTGGAGGGTGGTGCCTGGTTTAAGAAAAAACACCCTTGGAAAAAATGAGTTTTTTGGTTATCAGAAAGAGAGGGTCATGAAGTGTCAGCAGGCCTCATGGCCAGAAGATGATGTGAAACCCCTAGGACCTTTTTTTGTATGTAAAGCACCCGATTTTGATAAAGGTCAGGACTGCTGACCCCCACGAGACTCTGTATTCATCCCTATGTGTAAAAAAGGTATATAAGCAAACCTGAAAATAAAGAAAATGGGATCAGTTTCTGGAAAGCCTGATTCCCCCCGTGTTGTTCTTTCTTTCTCCTTCTGGCTGAATTTCCATCTGGGGAGTGGGTACTCATCAAGCCTACTAATTATGCCTGGGCTTCTAAGATCAGACCGGGGAGGCCTCAGTGCCTCCTCTCCTTCGGGAGAACGGAAAGACGCCTGTGGCCTACGTAGGTGGTGATTGGTATTCCACATAAATCAAGTTATTCAGCCTTCTTTTCTCCATCTAAATTTTCCTACTATACTATTATTTCCTAATCTAATCTTATATTTCTAAAAGTGTTTTTCTTGCTGACTCCGTCTCCACCTTCGAATCACCCTGGATCCACCGCGGCTGGACCCCGGCAGTTCCCCATCCTGAACCCCCCTCCCACCTCCCTCCCCATCCCATCACTCTGGGTCATCCCAGTGCACCAGCCCTGAACACCCTGTCTCATGTATCAAACTTTGACTGGCGATCTGTTTCACATATGATAATATACATGTTTCAATGCTATTCTCTCAAATCATCCCTCCCTCGCCTTCTCCCACAGAGTCCAACAGACTGTTCTTTACATCTGTGTCTCTTTTGCTGTCTCGCATATAGGGTCATCGTTACCATCTTTCTAAATTCCATATATATGCATTGAAAAAAGTGAAAGTAAAGTCGCTCAGTCGTGTCCGACTCTTTGCGACCCCATGGACTGTAGCCTACCAGGCTCCTCCCTCCATGGGATTCTCCAGGAAGAGTACTGGAGTGGGTTGCCATTTCCTTCTCCAAGGGATCTTCCAGACCCAGGGATTGAACCTGGGTCTCCCACATTCCAGGCAGACGCTTTAGCCTCTGAGCCACTTCCTTCACTCCGTATAATAGGCTCGTTTCATCCACCTCATTAGAAGTGATTCAAATGCATTCTTTTCAATGGCTGAATAATATTCCATTGTGTCATTACAGAGTATTGAGTAGAGTTCTCTGTGTTATGTAGTAGGTCCTTGCATGCATGCTCAGTCACTTCAGTCATGTCAAACTCTTTGCAACTCCATGGACTATAGCCCAGTAGGCTCCTCTGTCCATGGGATTCTCCAGGCATGAATACTGGAGTGGGTTGCCATGCCCTCCTCCAGGGGATCTTCCTGACCCAGGGATTGAACCCATGTCTCCTGCATTGCAGGTGGATTCTTTACCCACTGAACCACGTGGGAAACCCATAGTAGGTCCTTATTAGTTACCTATTTTATATATAGTAGAGTGTATATGTCAATCTTAATCTTCCAATTTACCCCTCTCCCCCTTTCCCCTCAGGTAACCATAAGCTTGTTTCTTAAATCTGTAGCTCTATTTCAGTTTTGTAGGTAAGTTCATTTGTACCATTTTTTTTTTAAGATTCTACATACAAGTGATATACAATATTTGTCCTTCTCTGTCTGACTTACTTCACTCAGTATGACAATCTCTAGGTCCATTCACGTTGTACCAATGACACTATTCCATTTATTATGGCTGAGAAATATTCAAGTGTATATGTTACCTCATCTTCGTTATCCATTCCTCTGTTGATGGACATTTAGGTTGCTTCCATGTTCTGGTCATTGTAAATAGTGCTGCAGTGAACATTGGGGTGCATGTATCTTTTTGAATTATAGTTTTCTTTGGATATATGCACAGGAGTGGGATTGCTAGGTCATATGGTAGCTATATTTTTAGGTTTTTAAGGAACCTTCATACTATTCTCCCTAATGGCTGCACCAATTTATATTTCTATGAACGTGTTAGGAGGATTCCCTTTCCTTCACCCCCTCTCTAATGTCTATTTCTTGCAGATTTTTGATGAAGGCCATTCTGACCAGTGTGTGTGGTTTGATTTGCATTTCTCTAATAATTAGAGACGTTGAGCATCTTTTCATGTGCTTTTTAGCCATCTTTATGTCTTCTTTGGAGAAATGTCTGTTTAGATCTTCTGCTCATTTTTTGATTGGATTGTTTGTGGGGTTTTTTTGACATGGGATGTTTGTATATTTTGGAGATTAATCTCTGTAGGTTGCTTCATTTGCAGATATTTTCTCCTATTCTGTGGGTTGTCTTTTCGTTTGGTTTATAGTTTCCTTTGCTGTGCAAAAGCTTTTTGAATTAGAGTTTTCTCCAGATATATGCTCAGAAATGGGATTGCTGGATCACATGGACACTATTTTTAGTTTTTTGAAGAATATTCCTACTGTCCTCCAAAGTAGCTGCACCAGTTTATATTCTTAACAACAGTGTGGGAGGGTTCCCTTTTCTCCACACCCTTGCTAACAATTTTTTATTTGTAGAATTTTTGGTGATGGCAATTCTGACCAGTGTGAGGTGATATCTCACCATGATTTAATTTGTGGTTTTCTCTAATAATTAATGATTTTGAACATTTTTTTTAGGTGTCTGTTGGTCATCTGTATATCTTTTTTGGAAAAATGCCTATTAAGGGCTTCTGCCCACTGTTTGATTGTTTTTTTTTTTTTGTTATTGAGTTATATGAGCTGTTTGTACATTTTGGATGTTAACCTCTATTAGTTGCATCATTTTCAAATATTTTTTCCCATTCTGTAGGTGTCTTTTCATTTTGTTCATGGGTTCCTTTGCTATGTGAAAGCTTGTAAGTTTGATCAGGTCCCATTTGTTTATTTCTGTTTTCATTTCTATTGTCTTGAAAGACAGACCTAAGAAAACAGTGGTATGATTTATGTTGAGAATGTTTTGCCTATGTTCTCTTCAAGGAGTTTTATGGTGTCACGCCTTAGGTTTAAGTCTTTAGCCATGTTCACTTTATTTTTCTATAGAGTGTGAAGGTATACTGTAAGTTCATTCATTTATAGTGGCTGCCCAACCTTCCCAACACCACTAGCTGCCCTGTCTTTTCCCCATTGTATATTCTTGCCTCCTTTGTTAAAGATTAATTGATGATAGATATGTGGGTTTATTTCTGGGTTCTCTCTTCTATTCCATTAATCCATGTGTACATTTTTGTGCCAATACCTCACGGTTTTGATTACAGTAGGTTTATAGTATTGTCTGAAGTCTGAGAGGGTTATGCCTTCTGCTTTATTCTTTTGCTTCAGAATTGCTTTGGCAATTGTGTGTCTTTTGTGGGTTCATTTAAATTTTAGGATTATTTGTTCTATTTCTAGTTCTATGAAAAATATCATGGGCGATTTGATAGGGATCGCATTATATTTGTAGATTACTTTGGGTAGTATGTCCATTTTAACAATATACTTTCAGTCCAGAAGCATGGGGTATTTTTCCATTTCTTTGAATCATCTTCAGTTTCCTTTATTAATAGTTTATACTTCTCAGTGTATAAGTCTTTCTCTCCTTGGTCAGGTTGATTCCTAGGTATTTTTTCCTGATGCAACTTTAAAGAGATTGTTTTCCTACTTTCCCTTTCTGGTAATTCATTGCTAACATAAATAAATACAACCAATTTCTATGTGTTACTCTCATATCTTACTACCTTGCCAAATTCACTTCGCAGTGCTAGTAGTTTTTGTGTGTAGTCTTTAGTATCTTCTATATATAGTATCATGTCATTTTGCAAATATAATTTTATCTCTTCCCTTACAGTTTGGATGGCTTATACTTTTCTTGTATGAATGCGGTGACTAGGACTTCTAGTACTATATTGAATAGACATGGTGAGAGTGGGCATCCTTGTCTTGTTCCAAATTTTAGGGGGGAATCATTCAGCTAAAAAGCTGACTTTCACCACTGAGTATTATGTTGGCTATAAATTTGTCATAAACAGCTTTTATTCTCTTGAGCTCTGTTTCCTCTATATCACTTTGGTAAGAGTTTTTTAAACTTATTTTTAATATTTATTACAAATGTTGGAGGCAGTTTGGTATATGCCAACAGTTACACAGTTTTAACATTTAGGAGTGTGAAAAACACAATGATTTCCAAAGGGATATATATGTGATATGGTCTTCATTTCAGAGAAGCGTAAGCGACTGAATTACTGTCTGCTGTTTAGTGTTTCACCTAACCATTCCATCTCCTCATCAAAGCAAGTGCCTCTGGTTACTGAAGTTTTGAATCTTTGCTATTTTCAGTCCTTCATGACAGGTAGCTCAAGTGAATTTGCCATCTCTGAGGGAGTCATGTCCTGTTTCGTTGTTCTGCTTATTTGTAACCCGCTAAAATGGCTCTTCTCCCTCCAACTTGGCAACTAACTCTGATTTTGAAATACCAATTTGGTCTTGGTCACCACAATCTGCTACTCACATGACTGCATGTGAGTTTGAATAATAACGTCAGTTGTCTGCCCTCCCAAATCCCAGACTTGGAATTTAAGGTTTTTGTATGTTTAGTTCAGTTCAGTCGCTCAGTCATGTCTGACTCTTTGCAACCCCATGAATTGCAGCACCCCAGGCCTCTCTGTCGATTACCAACTCCTGGAGTTCACCCAGACCCACGCCCATGGAGTCAGTGACGCCATCCAGCCATCTCACCCTTGGTCGTCCCCTTCTCCACCTGCCCCCAATCCCTCCCAGCATCAGAGTCTTTTCCAGTGAGTCAACTCTTCACATGAGGTGGCCAAAGTACTGGAGCTTCAGCTTTAGCATCATTCCTTCCAAAGAAATCCCAGGGCTGATCTCCTTCAGAATGGACTGGTTGGATCTCCTTGCAGTCCAAGGGACTCTCAAGAGTCTTCTCCAACACCACAGTTCCAAAGCATCTATTCTTCGGCACTCAGCCTTCTTCACAGTCCAACTCTCACATCCATACATGACCACAGGAAAAACCATAGCCTTGACTAGACGGACCTTAGTCGGCAAAGTAATATCTCTGCTTTGGAAATGCTATCTAGGTTGGTCATTTACCATCTCAATATTAAATCCAATGGTAGGAATAGTAGCAATGACTTCTCCAGCCTGTAATCAGTACAAAATTGTGGTTTTTCCTGCTCCATCTAATCTCAAAATTAAAATTCTGATTTCCTAGGTTCCAAACAAACTGAAAAAAATGTTTGAGAAAATGTCACCCATGATGAACCACCTGTCCACCCTCATCAACCAAAGCCAGTTCAGCTCCTGGGCAGTTTTCTTGAAAATTTGCTTAGCCTGCAACTTCTGCATTGGACTCCTGGCAGTGCTTGGAGCAAGGGGCCATGGCGACTGAACACCAGGAAACTGGTAAGAGTTTAATTTTATCAAATGCTTTTTCTGCATCTTGAGATGATCATATTTTTTTTTTTGTTTGTTTTTCTGTTGATGTGACGTATCACATTGTTTGATTTCCCTATGTTAAATCATCCTTGGATGACTCCAGCTTGGTTGTGGTGTATGATCTATGTGTCACTGAATTTAGCTTGATAATGTTTTGCTCAGAATTTTTGTACCTATATTCGTCTAAGATATCGGCCTGTGATTTTCTTTTGTCTGGTTTTGGTATCAAGTGATGGTGGCTTCATATTGATAGAATGCCTTTGGGAGTGTTCCCTCCTCTTGTATCTTTTGAGAGAGTTTAAGAAGGAGAGGTACAAGTTCTTCTTTGTGTGTTAGGTAGAATTCCCCAGTAAAGCTGTCTAGTCCTGGACTTTTGTTTGCAGGGAGGTTTTTTTTTTTATGTGTGTTTTTTAAATTACAGGTTTATTACAGAATATTTATTACAGATTCTACTTATTGGTCTGTTCAAATTGTCTCTCTTTTTGATTAAGTTTTGGTGGGCTGTTTCTAGAAAGTTGCCCATTTCTTCTGGATTGCCCAATTTGTTGGCATATGAAAATACTCTCAGATATTTTTCCCCTGTAGTATCTGTTGTTATTTTCCTCTTTTTCTCCTTTTATTTTGTTTATTTAGGTTCTCTTTCTTTTCTTGGTAGCTGGGCCAGAGGTTTGTCAATTTTGTTTACCTTTTCAAATAATCAACTTTAAGTTTTATTGATTTTTTTCCAATTTTTAATCTCTATTTTATTTTCCCTTTCATCTTCATTATATCTTTCAGATAATTTTAGGTTTTGTTTGTTCTTCTTTTTCTAACACTTCCATTGGAGAGTTTTATATTCAAGTATTTTTAGACTATAATACACTCTCAAGATGTTAAAGATCAAAATACTCAGAGATGATAAAAAATTTTGATTTTAAGTGATGGAACATTTCCAGCATTATCTTGCATCCAGTTAATACATAGGGGGAAAAGGGGACTGCCCTAAAGGCTCAGGGATAAAGAACCTGCCTGTCAATGCAGGAGACTCAGGTTTGATCAGAGTCGAGAAGATCCCCTGGAGAAGGAAGTGGCAACCCACTCCGGTATTCTTGCCTGGGAAATCCCATGGACAGAGGAGCCTGGCTGGCTGCAGTCTATGGGGTCACAAAAGTCAGACACAACTTAACAACTAAACAACAACAAAAGACCATTGTACATGTTAATAATACCAAATAGAAAAGCGACTTGGATATTAAGAAGTATTGTACTAGCCATTATAACACACTGCCTTTTTAGGCCATCTTGATATCACACACATTAAATTACATGCTTTTTAACTTTCCACCTAGCTCTTCTCATCAAAAGATAATGGATGTAAGTCTGGTCTAGATTAACAATGATATTCTCCAAAACCACTCTCTAAAGCTACTTCTTGTCTGAATATGTTTTTCTTGAGGTCTGGTAAACCATCTTAACCTTAAACTGTGATAGGGCAATTTAATTGGTTTCCTGGTGGACATACAGGGATAACTGAAAGACACCAATATTTACAGTTTCAAGTTAAACTAGCATCAATCTCACAAAGCATATTGGAAGAATAAGCTACCTAGCCATATAAGAGTTTACTGAAGTTTTGTGCTGTAAAGAGTCTATCAACAAAGGCATTTTTGAGAGGATGGGGTACTTAGATTGTTATTCAGTTTCTGAAAAAATATTTTGAAATAACATCTTTGCTATGGCTACAGGATTTATTGAGTACAAGAGGTACAACTAGTAACTGGTTACTAGTCTAAGCCTCTGACACTGATGTGATTCAAGTAGAAGTGAAGTCCGATGTAATGTCTTACCCTTTCCTGTGGTATTTAAAGAATTAAAATGGCTTGTTAAACCTTTAAGTAAATGAGGGCAGGACCAGCAGTGTTCACTGTATGGTTGAGTCTATGTGACTTAAGCAGGCTGGATACTTTACTTAGTTTCATCTTCATGTGATCTGAATTAGCTGAGTGACCAGACATCATCTCTTTTAACATATTCATTTTAAAGAGTGGGAAACCAACATTGATGTTAACTTGTTGAAGTAACCTACTTCTCTCTCTAAAGAGCTTAACCTCAGATTAAGTTTTCCTGATTTCTAACCCATTTCTCTACACTGGATAAAATTGCCCCCAGCTCCACTTTTAACCACATCTTTTATGGGTTGAATTGTGTCCCCTCAAAAAATATTTTGCATTCCTAACCCCATGTACCTATGAATGTGACCTTATTTGGTAACAGAGTCACTGCAGATGTGATTACTTAAGACAAGGTCATACTATTAATATAGAGTGGGCCCTTAACCATGTGACTGGTGTCTTTATAAGAAGAAGGAGAGTTGGACACAAACAGAGAGAGAAGATAGCCGCATGAAGACAGAGTCAGGGATTAGAGTTACACTGCCACAAGCCAAGGAACACTTGAGGCTCCCAAGAGCTGGACCAGGTAAGGAAGGATCCTCCCATAGAGGCTGTAGAAGGATGCGGCCCTGCCAACACCTTGATGGCAGTCTTCTAAAGTGGGAAGATGGTTCATTTCTGGTGCATTAAATGTGTGGTGCTTTGTTACAGTGGCCCTAGGAAATTAATACAACATGTAAAAATTAATACTGTGGCCTTGTGTGAAGGTACCATGTTTATGCCATAGCCGGTAGCCAGATTTCAGCACTCTAGGCAGCGGGTGATTGTAGTTAGTATTGGGTTTTACTGATTGAACCAGAAGGTCTGATGCTTTCATAAGCTGCACCTCTTAAATCTTCATACTAGAAACAGCCTTTCAATAACTTTAATACATACTTTTAAATGCTTATATAATTAATTCTATTGGACATTCTATTTATAGTGACTAAAATGTGGACACAGCTTGGTGGGTATACATATTGGCTCAATGTTTGAAAAGGTCTGATTACTCTGGATTGCTTAATAGCCATGTATTTCACCATTTTTCACACTCTGAGAGCTGCCAACAAGGAAGCAGCTCTTCTATATAATTGTCACAACTCATTGGAGTTGTCTCTATTTCTGTTTTAATAGCAATATTAATGATTATAAAGGGTGAACCTATGTATGATTGACCAGGTGGACTTCATTGTAGTAAAGCGCACTGCGGTTTACCCAGTTTATCTAATAAATGGCTCCAGAGCTTCTGTGTTCAGAATAGAGAGGGGAATAGCATTGACATTGCCTTCCCTGTAAGTATATGACTTAACATGACCAGTGAGTTCATCACTGGAATAATTTCTGTTTAATTACAGTGGTGGCAAATGTTATGAGCATGAGCACAAGCTGGGATGGGGAGTTACATATAACCTGAATTGGCTGGAGGAGAAAACCAGTCAGAAAGGCATTTGAGGAATTGATACAAACTTTATTTCTGACAAGTGAGTAGGAAGCTCTCAGCCCTCACTCCATCCATCCGTAAATCCTGTGAGTGCTCCTTCAGTCTGGATCTTTAATCCCGTTTTTTATTGCCAGTATTGCTGATACTGTGATGGCTGTTGCAAAACCAGCACCTCAGCACCTGGGCTATTTTAATATGATCCTGTCTTGCTTTCATCCTTACCTTCTTACACTCTGTTCTTATCACAGTGGCCAGACTCATTCTTTAAAACTATGACTCAGACCATGTCTGTCCTCTCTCCAATAGCTCCCATGACTTCCCAAACTGGAATAAAATCCAGAACCCTTACAGTGGTTGATGGTTGATAACCACCCTTCTGACCTCATCTCCAACTGCTCTCTGCCTCCCTCCCTCTGTTCCAGCTGCACTGGCCACCCTGCTGTACCACGGTATCCCCTGAGAGGTTTCACTTTGGCTGTTGGTTTTTGCTTTTTGTCCTTTTTTTTTTTCTTGTTTGGAATGCTCTTACCAAGACAGCTGATCAGCTCACTCATGCATTTCCTGTCTTTGTCAGTTGTGACCTTTTTAGAAGGTCTTTCCTGGCCATTCAGTAAAAAAAAATGACAACTCCCTGGTTTCCCTGTCATTCCCTGCCTGTCTCACTTACTTTGTCTTAGGTTTTTTTTTTTTTTTTTTTTCCCTGTAGAATTTAGCACCATTGAAAAGCTTTCACTTTGTTGCATGGGGTAGGATGGGGGTGTTGGAATGACCTGGACAGGCAGTTGTATTCATACAGTGTGGATAGGAGCTTCTCTTGTTGAAGGAGTTGAAAGGCCCCTGTGAAGGGAGAACTCTGAGCAGGGGGCAGATGGCAAAGGAAAAGGAGAGGTAGGCAGGACCAAATCATGGGGGCCACTGAGGGCATGTTAGATTGAGGGTCCCAAGCCTGAGAGAAACATGTAGTCACTGACAGTTTTCAATGGGTGGTGATGATGCATGTACATACTAAGACCCCTGCTGATTGTGTGTAGAGACTGGTTGGGAAATGACAAGTTTGAAGTCCATTCCGGTGATCTGGATGGGGGATGACATGTTCTAGATCATTAGGTTTACCTGAAGAGAGGGATGGTGGACAAGGTTAGGGACACTGGGGAGACTATCAAAACTTCTCCTGAAGGAGCAAGGGTGTAAGGGGGTGTCTCTTGCTCAGCTTGGGATCTTGAGATGGAGTAGGTTTATGAGTACTGAAGCTAGAGGCTGGAAGAGCAGACCATAGATTCTGTTTTACATACATGGTCTTTATACTACAATTCTTCTCACAAGCAGACCCATTTATCTAATCCCCTTGTTAACATTTCTACTCACATACTTACAAGGCAGCTCAAAGCTTGCATGTAGCCTGGACATAGTATTTGAATTTGTGGAAAAGATCTTCCAAGGAGAGGTATGAGAAGTAATCATATGGGAGCCTGGACTGACCCCTGAGATGTTCTAACTTGTAACAGAAATCAGGTGGAAAAGAAAAATTTCCAGAAGATGGCCCCTTTCTCCTTGGAGATTCATTCTGATCAATTTTTTGACAGGTGAAGAAACAGATGCTGAGAACAGGGAGGCAAACTTGCCTGATCTCCTGGGTAGTTGGGCAGTGAGATTAAGCAGTCTTTCTGGATTGGGGTAGAGTAGGAGTAAATAAGTCGAAATAAGAGGTTTTTGAACTTTTAGCAGAGTGTTTATGTTATATTACCACTTGGACAAGAGTTTCATATATGTTCCTACCTTCTTCCATGTGAAATCTAGGTCCCCTCCCATTTGGAAATACCTAGGAAAGGTACTTCCATTATTATTATTTTTTTTTTTTTCAGAAACCTCTCCTCTGTATCCTTGTGACACTAAAAATTTACTATGTGGTGCAAGGTGGTTTTAATTTTTGAATTCATTCTCTTTTTCTCTCCTCCTGTCTCCTATCTTCCTCCCTCTCTCCCTCTCTCTCATTTTCTCCTTAGATTGGGATCTGCACTCCTGTGTCTGCAGCTTTTAACACTGTCAGTATGCAGTGCATTGTTGATAGACATGCATCTAAATAGAATATGCAGAATGCAACAGAAGTGCATTTTAAAAAAGTTTAATCCTAAAGATGTTTCAGTGTTTTCTAAGGGGAGCTGTAATTCTTTGTGTTCTGGACAAAGGATAGATTCAGATCATTAGCATTCTGCTCCTCACAGTAGGGGGGACATTTTTGCAGTAAATTATATTCATCAGCACTCCCATAGACCCTTGCAAACAAGGCTCGATGAGCCCTTGCTTGGAAGTTGCTGCTAACAGCTTTATAAGAGAGGCAGGAACTAGTTAAGACAAACTGCAAACCATGAATGTGGATTCTATAGGGGAGCCACCCGATCAATGTTAGTGGAGCCCTCAATCTGCTCAAAAGAACCTGTTATCTCCTCTCTTTAGAGTTATCACAGAATTTTAAGTTAGTACTTCAATGCCCTTTACAAAGAGTTTAAGTCCTTTGCTCTTCCCCATGAACATTTTCATCAAAATGTACTTGAGCTCCAATTGCTTGGTGAAAAATAGGTCACTGCTAGTCATGTTTAGCGTTCCTCTTTCTTCCCCTTTGGGATAGAATCTGCCTTCAGACTATTTTTCACACAGAATAAGGATTAGTGCCTCTTTATCAATGTTGTCCATATCCCCCCTCAGTGTACTTTATTATCACTGCTAGAAGGTGCTTCTCTAAGACTGAGTTGTAGAGCTGTTAAAAAAAAAAAGTCAAGCTCCCCAAAGCCAGGGAAAATTGAAATGTCACTCTTTACAAGGAGTTTTAGGAGGGAGACTAAGCGTTTACTTCAATACAGACCATCCATTCTAGGTCCCAGTTTAGAAACTTTCAAAATCAATTTTAAATCTTTTCTTGACAGCTTTCACATCCCTTCAATATCATCCTTTTTTTTTTATGAGGTTGCCTTGGCCAGGCAGCCCAGGCCGGGGCGGGGTGGGTGGGTTGGTGGTGGGGGCGGTGCTGGAGGGGCGCTGGTGGTGGATCTGTTCACTCCTGTGCCCGCAGCACTGCACCCGGCCCGGCTGCCCCCACCCGCTGCCCGCTGGCCCCAGACGCACTGCGCCCGCCTGCTGTTTGGCAGACATTTCCCTTTGTTTGTGTTCCTTGTGTTGCTCTAATAACCCTCCTCAAGGCCAAATTAGATTTATATGGAAGGAGAAGGCAGCTAGAGGCTTCAGAATGGCTATGCTAATTAGAAACCAAAATATAAACAGCAACTCCACATGGATGTATTAAATAGGCCAGCATTCTCCACAGCAAATCAAATTAAGAGAAATCCCATTATCTCGCTCAGGGCTTCTGCATGTTTTTCCTGACCGCCTGCTTTCCTGTATGAACAGGACAAGGGCATGAATATATTTCATTCTAGGTCGGTTCTAAACTACAGTCTCTTTCTCCCTCACCCCAAACTAGAATGATTCCAAGTCATTATTCACAATTACAGCAAACTCATTTTTTAAAAAATCCACTGTAAGTTTATATATCACCCTCTAAAGATTTTAGGCTTCGATGTAGCCTCAAACATTTCATTTATTTTCACCAGCTTGGCTTCAGTGTTAACTAGTTACCGCAAAGTATTCTAAACAGACTTCTGGAAAGTCCCATGGATCTTATGAGAATTTATGATTATCTGTTACAGGAAATGAATATTCCATCCCTTAATTTCTAAACTTGTGCAGTCAGGCTGATGCTACAAAGGCATGTAAAACAAAAGTAACCTGTCTCCTCCTTTAAAATGAACTAGTACTAGTTGTCAGAAAGTTTCTAGGAGCTCAGTATTACAGGTGGCAAAGCAGGTAGGAAAAGTAGTCACTTTTGCAGTTAAAAGTTGCTGAGCTAGTGATGGAGGAGGCATTGGAAAAGAGAGGTTTTCTCAGAGGCTGGGGAAAGAGAAGGCAGGCCTCTGTTAGCCACTGGAAAAGCTTTTTATGTACAAGTGAAAGTAAAAGTCGCTCAGTTGTGTCTGACTCTTTGCAACCCCATGGACTTAGTCTATGGAATTCTCCAGTTCAGAATACTGGAGTGAGTAGCCTTTCCCTTCTCCAGAGGATCTTCCCAACCCAGGGATCAGACCCAAGTCTCCCACATTGCAGGCTGATTCTTTACCAGCTGAGCTACAAGGGAAGGCAGGTACACCAAAGCTTGGAGAATCATGGCTCTTGTCTTTCAACTTTAAAAAAATTAAGCGAAACGAATCGCCAGTCCAGGTTTGATGCAGGATGCAGGATGCTAGGGACTGATGCACGGGGATAATCCAGAGAGAGGGTGTGGGGCGGGAGGGTGGAGGTGGGGGTCAGGATTGGGAGTTCATGTACACTCATGGCTAATTCATGTCAATGTGTAACAAAATGAATACAGTATTGTAAAGCAAAACAAACTAAAAAATAAAAATTATTAAAAAAAAAAAAGATTTCATGTTTTAGAGCTGTGGAAAATGGATGTGCTTCCAAAAGTGATGAAAAAGTCAAAATGGAAATAAATAGATTTTGTTTTCTGAAAAAAAAAATAATAAATAAATAAAAAATAAAAAAATTATATTTATTTTTAATTGAAGGATAATTGCTTTATAGTATTGTGTTGATTTCTACCAAACAGCAATATGATCTTTCAACTTTTTATGAAAATACATTTTTCACTACTCATAGCTTTTCATTTAGTACTCTATGACAAGTCCTCTAATGATACAACAGTGAGCAAGGTGGAAGCCCTTGAGGCAGGGGTATGGTGCTGCAGGAAGATAAACTCCAAGAAAACCAGCAGGGGACTGAGAGACTGGAGCTTCAAGGCAGCCAGAACAGCAGAGGTGCTCCTTCAGTTGAGTTTCTGGAGGAGAAATCATGAAAGTACATTTTCCACCCTACTTCTGGGCCAAGTTCATCGTGGTCTGATCAACTCCTTTCCTGCTGTGTGAGAACTCCAGTTCCTTTTCCTTTCTTTTGAAAAGAAGCCATACCCCAATTTTGCAAGTCAGAAGCAAACCAATCTATTGTAACCAGAAAGGAATAAAGGATTGTGGATAAAGAAAGTAGTGGGGAGGGCAAGCACCTTGGCAGAAGAAGAGAAATCTGGTCCTCAGGATTAAGTAATGATGGCCATCCCTTCACAACAGCACATATAGACCACTCTGCTGTTTTACTTGGTGATCCCTTTCTCAGGGCTGTTTCTTCTTATGTAAATATTACGCCTACTGCTTCTTCTGGGGAAAGCTAAGAAGAGTGAATCGTAAGAATTTCAGGTTATATCATGTTTCTCTAGGCATAAATACTGTAGTGAGTTGCCATTCCCTCTCCAGGGGATCTTCCCGACCCATGGATTGAACCCCGGTCTTATGCACTGCAGGCAGATTCTTTGCCTCCTTAGCTAGATTCACATTACTTAGGGAAAATAAGCTTCTCTGAAAATGCCTCATTTACCTGCATCTGCTATTCCAGTGAAGGGCTTAGCATTAATTTTCTTTTGCAGTTTTTGTGACAAAGACTCTCTCCTCTATCAAAATTTAGTCAAGCTCCCCTGAGCCTTCCTTTAGACTACCTCTTAGCCTTGGTTTTTACTATTTTGGGCCTTCCCAGCCTAGTTGTAGCAAGAATCCTGCTAAGTCAGTTTAGGGATAATCCTTTTACCCTGGATGTCTGATCATCCTTGTACCTGATCTAGCTCCTCATCCCCTATAATCTCCCAGATGACAATTGATCACCTGGCCTGCCTTTAGCAAGAATCCTATTAATTCAGTTTAGCAAGAATTACCCCTTCTTGGTAATTTTCCATCCATCTCCCCCCGCCTCCCATAGCCATAAATCCTCAGTTATCTTTATAATATTCTGTGTTGTGTTTCATCTCTCTTCCTCCATGGCAATAGTCTTCACATCTATTGCAAAAATCCTGAAAGTAAATCCAAAGTAAAGTCTTCTTTACTGTTTTAAGTGTAAGAATAATTTTTCTAATTATTGGCAAAAATATTTGTCCTTTTATGATAAAAGCAGTTGAATAAATGAAACATCTGTTTGACATCTTGCTTAAACCAAATTCTGTGTGTTCATGTGTACATTATATAAATGTACATATACCTATATACATCTGCTAAGTTGCTTCAGTCGTGTCCGACTCTGTGCAACCCCATAGATGGCAGCCCACCAGCCTCCCCCGTCCCTGGGATTCTCCAGGCAAGAACACTGGAGTGGGTTGCCATTTCCTTCTCCAATGCATGAAAGTGAAAAGTGAAAGTGAAGATGCTCAGTCATGTCCGACTGTTAGCGACCCCATGGACTGCAGGCTATCAGGCTCCTCTATCCATGGAATTATCCAGGCAAGAGTACTGGAGTGGGTTGCCATTGCCTTCTCCACCTATATACATATGTATATGTATATGTATATGTATATGTATATCATATTGATATACATATCAATCAGAAGATTCCTAAAAAAATGTCAAAAGAAGTAATTAAGTATTTTTTATTACATATTACTACCTTCAGGGTAAAATTCTAAACTGTTAGCAAGTGTACAAAATCTTCTTGATTAGCCCTTTTCCTCCAAGCCTCTTACTTTCCACCCAGTTGGAACAGTGTTCCTCCATTTCAACTTTGTGGGCTTCCCTGGTGGCTCAACAGTAAAGAAACTGCTGCAGTGCAGGAGACAGGGCTTTGATCTCTGGGTCAGGAAGATCCCCTGGAGGAAGACATGGCAACCCATTCTAGTATTAGCCTAGAGAATCCCATATACAGAAGAGCCTGGCAGGTTATAGTCTATAGGATCGCAAAGAGTCGTACTTCACGACTGAAGCAACTTAGCACACACACACACACACACACACACACACACACACAGAGTCCAACTTTAGTCTAAATATCCAAGGCATGCAAACAGGCCATATTAAAACAACATCAACAAAACTGCAGGTATGTGCCACCCAACCTGGGAACCATTAGGCAAAAATGACTATTACATTTAAATTAGGTCAAGTTAAAATTGCCTCAGTCACAGTAGCCACATCTCCAGTGTTCAGTATGTAGCTATGACTATTGGCTGTCATATTTGTTAGCACAGATGGAGAGGATTTCCATTATCTATCATCGTTAGAAAATTCTATAGTATAGTGCTGATCTATATAATTCAGGCTTACAGGAACAAAAAATGTAGATAGCTCTCATAACCAGGCTTACAACAACATACAGTGTGGAGAGTATTTCATACCAACTTATATTCATTTACTCAAATTTAAGGCTTGTTGTGGCACATTCTGTGAATCCTTTCTTGGTTCGCCCAGCACAAATTAGTCACCATTTGTTTCTGTTGCTTATACAATGTTTTTGTTTTCCTGGCTGTAAATTGGAAACCTAAGATGAAGAATCCATTTCTAAATCTATAGGAATAAGCAGATAGAGTGAATGAAGAGTTTTGTCTCTGTAGCATGAGTTTAGCAAAGTACTGGTGACTTTGGGAAAGCTGGATTTTTGGAGAAGGCCAAATCCTTGGCTTTTTCACAGGTTTGCTGCTGTTGCTGCTAAGTCTGTTCAGTCGTGTCCGACTCTGCGACCCCAGAGACAGCAGCCCACCAGGCTCCCCTGTCCCTGGGATTCTCCAGGCAAGAACACTGGAGTGGGTTGCCATTTCCTTCTCCAGTGCATGAAAGTGAAAAGTGAAGTCGCTCAGTTGTGTCTGACTTTTCGCGACCCCATGGACTGCAGCCTACCAGGCTTCTCTGTCCATGGGATTTTCCGGGTGAGAGTACTGGAGTGAGGTGCCATTGCCTTCTCTGTTGCAGGTGTCATAGATACTGACAAATTACATATCTCTATTTACAGATACTGAAATTGAGGCTTAGGAGTTAAAAATACCTGCCTTAGCATTGTTGTGAGGATTGGTTTAATAAATCACTTAGCACTGTGCATGGCATAGAAGTACTTAATATTTGGTATCATTTAATCTAAATTTTGCATTCCTTATTTTTTAAAAAAATTATTGGGATATTGGGGAGGAGGTCACGTTAATATTTGATTTAAAATACTTTTTAAAGAATCATTTTGATGTTCAAACCAAGATAAGAGTTAGTAATGGGGAAAGGGTGATTTGCTTCTAGCTTGAACTTAAATCAAGCTTTGCTTTAAGACTTGTATCCAAGTTGGACACAAAGGATGATACTTCATGGTCAGAAAGACTTGTGTTTAAAAAAAAAATTCAAGAGAGGTAGATCAAAATTATAGTTTAAGCATTACAAAGGAGGCAATAGTAATATTTTTAATATATTAGACACAGAGTCATTGAACAAAGTCTCAGTGATGCAATAGATGTTCCTTCTTTCAATTTTATCAGTTTGCAAAATTCATGAGGTTAATAAGTATTAAAAATCTCATTACTGTACTATATCAGATAGGGATATAGCTCGAGGGTGTAATAAACTAGTTCTACTGTTGAAACTCCATCAAAAAGCAGGACTGCACTTACCAGCATTATAAAAACCTCTATGTCTCTCTGCATACAACTTTTCTAACAAAAAATATTACATATGGGGTTTCTGAAAACTCACAATTCAAATCTTGAAACTCATTGACTTCACATATAAAGTTATAGCAGGTGGCTATTAAGAGTTTGAAAGAGATTCACTGTCAGCAAAGTGCTATTGGTCTAGTTGTAGATATACTGGGAATTTACATCAATAGCCATATTTTGCTTTTTTTTTTTTTTAAAATCTTGTATAACTTTGCTGAAACAATACTGGTTCCAAGTATTTTACACAGTGCAACTGTTACCCCCTGCTTCCTGTAGAGGTTATACATCAATATTGATAGGGTTTAATAGCTGCTTACTCCTTCTCAGGAAGAACTGAGGAAGCTTCAGTAGGATTTACTTATATTGACTCGAGTAACTTCATGTTCTATTCTTCCTCCAGCTCAACCTGGGAGCCTCCATCACCCTCAGTTAGCTATCAGCTACACTGTTGCCCTTCTCAAATGTCACTTTGTTTTAATATTTAATGGATAACAAGATAAATTACCCTAGAGATGGATGTGAGGGGCCCTACTTATAAGATACAAATTGGGGGAAAATCCTAAATAAAAATATAAGCTACATCGATAGTATAATGAACTATTTGTTCATCTTCCCTTAAGTTATTCCAAGTACAGCAGGCAGGGAAGGTAAGTTTGCAAGATATATTGCTTTGCTACCCATGACTTTTTCCTCCTAGAGCACTCATAATTTTCAGGTAGCAGCTCTGTTTCCACCTATGATCTCAAATTGGTTAGGCTCTTATCCCAGGTGATAAATTATAGTTTTGCTAAAGCACTTAGATATTTATTTCCTCAGATTGATGTAAGTATGGGGAAAGAAGGTCAGGGAACATGAATCAGTTTTGGCAAATGAACTATATTGCTGTTTAGTCCCTCAGTCGTGTCCAACTCTTCATGACCGCCTGAACTGCAACATGCTAGGCTTCCCTGTTCATCATCATCTCCTGGAGCTCTCTCAGACTCATGTCCATTGAGTTAGTGATGCCATCCAACCATCTGTCCTCTGTTGTCCCCTTCTCCTCCTGCCTTCAATCTTTCCCAGCGTCAGGGTCTTTTCTAATGAGTTGGTTTTTCACATTAGGAGGCAAAAGTATTGTAGCTTCAGCATCAGTCAATACAATGAATATTCAGGACTGATTTCCTTTAGGGTTGACTGGTTTGATTTCCTTGCAGTCAAAGAGACTCTCAAGAGTCTTCTCCAACACCATAGTTCAAAAGCATCAGTTCTTCAGTGCTCAGCCTTCTTTATGGTCCAACTCTCACATCCATTCATGACTACTGGAAAAAACATTGCTTTGACTAGATGGGCCTTTGTTGGCAAAGTAATGTCTCTCCTTTTTAATATGCTGTCTAGGTTGGTTATAGCCTTTCTTCCAAGGAGCAAATATCTTTTAGTTTCATGGCTGTAGTCACCATCTGCAGTGATTTTGTAGCCCCCAAAAATAAGGTCTGTCACTGTTTCTATTGTTTCCCCATCTATTTGCCATGAAATGATGACGCCAAATGCTATCATCTTAGTTTTTTTGAATGTTGAGTTTTAAGCCAACTTTTTCAATCTCCTCTTTCACGTTCATCAAGAGGCTCTTTAGTTCCTCTTCACTTTCTGTCATAAAGGTGGCATCATCTCCATATCTGAGGTTATTGATATTTCTCCCAGAAATCTTGATTCCAGCTTGTGCTTCATCTAGCTGAGCATTTCTGCATGATATACTCTGCACATAAGTTAAATAAGCAGGGTGACAATATATAGCCTTGATGTAATCCTTTCACAATTTGGAGCCAGTCTATTGTTTCATGTCTGGTTCTAACTGTTGTTTCTTGACCTGCATATAGATTTCTGAGGAGGCAGGTAAGGTGGTCTGGTATTCCCATCTCTTCAGAATTTTCAGCAGTTTGTTGTGATCTACACAGTCAAAGGCTTTGGCATAGTCAATTAAGCAAAAGTAGATTTTTTTTTTCTAGAATTTTCTTGCTTTTTCTATGATCCAACAGATGTTGGCAATGTGGTTCTTCCGTCTTTCTAAATCCAGCTTGAACATCTGGAATTTCTTGGTACTCGTGCTATTAAAGCGTAGCTTGGAGAATTTTGAGCATTAATTTGCTAGCATGTGAAATGAGAGCAATCGTGTGATAGTTTGAACATTCTTTGGTGTTGCCTTTCTCTGGGATTGGAATGAAAACTGACCTTTTCCAATCTATTGCCACTGCTAAGTTTTTCAAATTTTCTAGCGTATTGAGTGCAGTACTTTAACAGCATCATCTTTTAGGTTTTAAAATAGATCTGCTGGAATTCCATCACCTCCACAGGCTTTGTTCATAGTAATGCTTCCTAAGGCCCACTTGACTTCTCACTCCAAGGTGTCTGGCTCTAGGTGAGTGATCACACTATCATGGTTATCTGAGTCATTATGATCTTTTTTTGTATAGTTCTTCTGTGTATTCTTGCTTCCTCTTCTTAATATCTTCTGCTTCTGTTAGGTCCATACCATTTCTGTACTTTATTGTGCCCATCTTTGCATGAAATGTTCCCTTGGTACCTCTAATTTTCCT
This sequence comes from Aepyceros melampus, assembly GCA_006408695.1. Lineage (NCBI taxonomy): Eukaryota > Metazoa > Chordata > Mammalia > Artiodactyla > Bovidae > Aepyceros > Aepyceros melampus. The sequence continues at coordinate 95,121 of SJXQ01006171.1, forward strand.
GAAGAGAACTCTAGTCTTTCCCATTCTATAGTTTTCCTTTATATCTTTACATTGATCACTGAGGAAGGCTTTCTTATCTCTCCTTGCTTTTATTTGGAACTCTGCATTCAGATGGATATAGCTTCCCTTTTCTCCATTGTCCTTTGCTTCTCTTTTTTTCTTAGCTATTTGTAAGGCCTCCTCAGACAACCGTTTTGCCTTTTTGTATTTCTTATTCTTGGGGATTGTTTTGATCACTGCCTCCTGTACAATATTGCAAACCTCTGTCCATAGTTCTTTAGGCACTCTCTCTTTCAGGTCTAATCCCTTTATTTGTCACTTTCACTGTAAAATCATTAGAGATTTGATTAAGGTCATACCTGAATGTCTAGTGGTTTTCCCTACTTTCTTCAATTTAAGTCTGAATTTGTCAATAAGTAGTTCATGTTCTGAGTTACAGTCAGCCCCCGGTGCTGATTTTGCTGACTGTATAGAGCTTCTCCATCTTTGGCTCAAAGAATATAATCAGTCTGATTTTGGTATTGACCATCTGGTGATGTCCATGTGTAGAGTCATCTTGTGTTGTTGGAAGAGGGTGTTTCCTATGACCAGTGCATTCTCTTGGCAAAACTCTTTTAGCCTTTGCCCTGCTTCATTTTGTACCCCAAGGCCAAACTTGCTTGTTACTCCAGGTATCTCTTGACTTACTAGTTTTGCATTTCAATCCCCTATGATGAAAAGGACATCTTTTTTTGGTGTTAGTTCTAGAAGGTCTTGTAGGTCTTCATAGAACTGTTCAATTTCAGCTTCTTTGGCATTAGTGATTAGGTCATACACTTTGATTACTATGATATTGTATGGTTTGCGTTGGAAATGAACAGAGATCATTCTATCGTTTTTGAGATTGCACCCAAGCACTGCATTTCGAACTCTTTTGTTGACTGTGAGGGCTATTCCATTCTTTCTAAGGGATTGTTGCCCACTATAGTAGATATAATAGTCATCCGGATTAAATTTGCCAATTCCAGTCTGTTTTATTAGTTCACTGATTTCCTGAAATATCAATGTTCTCTCTTGTCATCTCCTGTTTCACCACTTCTAATTTACCTTGATTCATGGACCTAACATTCCAGGTTCCTTTGCTGTATTGTTCTTTACAGCATTGGACTTTACTTTCACCACCAGACACACCCACAACTTGGCATTGTTTCCACTTGGCTTGGGCTCTTCATTCCTCCTGGAGCTATTTCTCCACTCTCTTCAGTTGCATATGGGTACCTACTGACTTGGGGAGTTCATCTTTCAGTGTCATATCTTTTTGCCTTTCCATACTGTTTATGGGTTCTATAGTAGATCATTTCCATTTTTACTCAGAAAGGGAAGCCTTTCTCAGCAAAGCCTTGGGAGGGATAGACTTTTATTCCTTCCTCATCTTTTCTGCCTAGAAGTCAAATGAGATGCATGGAGATCATCTTGCTAGCACAGTTTTAAAAGCTTGTGGACAAAAATCCGATATTTTAAAGATGAAGGAAAAAGAGCCTGGGCCCATGACATTGATATTGAGCTTACCTCTAGAGCTCTATGTGAGAGAAATAAACCTCCATTTTAAAAGCACCTCTAAGCTGGGTTTTCCTATGAAGTGAAATTGCTCAGTTGTGTCCGAATCTTTGTGACCCTATAGACTGTAGCCTACCAGGTCCCTCTGTCCATGGGATTTTCCAGGCAATAGTACTGGAGTGGATTGCCATTTCCTTCTCCAGGGGATCTTCCCAACCCAGGGCTCAAACCCAGGTCTCCTGCATTTTAGGCAGACGCTTTACCCTCTGAGCCACCAGGGAACTGCTGGGTTTTCCTATAGTGGGAAACATTCCTGGGTGATTCAGTAACTGACAGACAGTTTTCTCATGTGACAAATTATTTTCTGTGGCCAGAACTTTATTTTTAGGACTGGAATCCAGTGCTTTCCACTGAGGCTTGCTGTGAGTAGACAGTAAAACTTTGTCTAAACTATCATTTTAGTCAACTTGGGCTGCTGGTGTAAAGACACTGTGGCTTAAATAACAGATTTATTTTCTCTCATTTCTGGAGGCTGGAGTCTAAGAACAGTGTATCAGTGAGGTTGGATTCTGGTGAAGGCTCTCTTCCTGACTTATAGGTGGCCACCTTCTTTCTCCTCACATGTCAGAGAGAGAGAGCGAGCGAACTTTGATGCCCCTTCTTCTTTTTTTTTTCCTTTTAAGAACACAAATACCAACACAAGGGCCACATTGTCATGACCTCAGTTCAGTTCAGTTCAGTCGCTCAGTCGTGTCCGACTCTTTACGACCCCATGAATCGCAGCACGCCAGGCCTCCCTGTCCATCACCAACTCTCAGAGTTCACTCAGACTCACGTCCATCGAGTCACTGATGCCATCCAGCCATCTCATCCTCGGTCGTCCCCTTCTCCTCCTGCCCCCAATCCCTCCCAGCATCAGGGTCTTTTCCAATGAGTCAACTCTTCGCATGAGGTGGCCAAAGTACTGGAGCTTCAGTTTTAGCATCATTCCTTCCAAAGAATCCCAGGGTTGATCTCCTTCAGAATGGACTGGTTGAATCTCTTTGCATCTCAACTGAACATAATTATCTTTCAAGGTATCATCTCCAAATACCATCATATATGGGAGGTTAGGGCTTCAGTGTGTTTTGGTGGGGCACACTTCAATCCATGGCAATATGCAATCTACACTATTTTTACTTCTAAGCTCTCAGAGGGCCTTGTATTCCTGAGGCATATGTGAAGAAGCTTATATATACATCATTTGAATGGAGAGGTTGTTCCCTGTGCTGGCTTCATACACTTGTTGGGGCATGCACGCTAAGAGGGGACCTGCTCATGCTTATCAGGCTTGCTCTCATCCAGAACATTGTTGTACTATGTTGCTTCCTTATGAAAGTCAGTCATCCAGCTTTTCTTCCTGGCTTCCTGCATTGTTCACTTGGTTCCTTTCTTCATTCTCATTCATCTACCCTGTGGCTAATCACCACCTCTAAGTATATGGGGTATAGATTTCATAGGCCACAGCAAATGAGAACATGCAACCTTATGTTTTTTTCAGAACTAACCTCATCTTACTGAGTCCTCAGTAGGTCTGAGATAGACATAAAATATTCTAAACCCTTGAAACAAGTCATCATTGTTTCAAGTTGAAACAAGGATAAATCCAGGATTTTACCTTTCTTCTGCTTTTATTTCCTCCGGCTCCTGACTAGGATGACCAGGGCACTGGGAGAAATGAAAAAACTCCTAGCGGTGTTTGGAGATTCTGAACAGATGATGCTGCTTGTGCTCTGGCTTGGTCTGCAGTATGCCTCTGCCTTCCATGTCCCTTTTGCTGGACAACCACAGTGGTATTCTTACTGAGCTCCACACATTGACATTTTAAAATGTGCATAATTGGTTCACTATCTAAACAATACATAAGGATGTAAACATAGGAATTTCATGTCTCCTTCCCAAGCTTTAGCCCTTCTACCAGGAGGCAATGACTTCATACTAATTCTATAGTTTGCATCATAGCTTTAAAGCTGAAAAGAAATGAAGAATGAGTGTTTAGACAGGATTTATTGTCTCTGCTGGGAAAGATGAAGAATTTACTAAATTTACCCAACCTCTTATCTCTTCTACCAAATCTGTTAATTATAGTTATATAAAAGATTGTAAATGTCAAAGCTTGATTTAAAAATAAATTATAACTAAGTCTTCCATGCTCTGGTTTGTAGATTCATCCCATAGATAATGAATGGCATTTATCATATTATGTAAATGTTCTTTTAAAACCAGTTATTATGAATGGATTCTTTCAGAAGTAGACAATCTTAGATTATTGAAACATTGCTGCTTTTAGGAGACTTTTCTGTGTTTTAAGGTCTAATACAGCCATTAATTTCTTTTTATCTAACTTTTCTGGTTCTGATAACTATTCTCTCCCTCAGACCTAGGGAAAGTTGGAATGTTGCTAGACCCAGGGAACACTGCATATCCTGATTTTTGTCTCTACCATACCCATACTCTGAGGAACCTGAAAGTGAAAGTGAAGGTCACTCAGTTGTGTCCGACTCTTTGTGACCCCATGGACTATACAGTCCATGGAATTCTCCAGGCCACAATACTGGAGTGGGTATCCTTTCCCTTCTCCAGGGGAATCTTCCTGACCCTGGGATCGGACCCATGTCTCCCGCATTGCAGGTGGATTCTTTACCAGCTGAGCCACAAGGGAAGCCCAAAGGGACCTTTAATAAAGGGACTATTCATAGGAAACCTGATTGGGTGTGTCAGTTTGTTCTTATTAGGACCCTTTTAAGTCTAGTTTCAGTCAATCTATTACCCATGTGCAAAGATGCAAATCCAAAATTTTCACTCAGAACTTTGATGTGCTGAATGCAAAATGACACAACAAAAATCATACATTGTTGTCACTAAAATATCTGTAGAACTGTTTCTTACAAAGGCATTTCGTTATGTAGGATGGTATAATTTAGAAATTCCAGTAATGATAAAGGTCTCTGTGTTTAGGTATAACTCATATTTCATTCAATCTATTCAGTATGTTGGGGATCCTTCCATCAGTTTGCCTTAAATTATGTTTTTAAAGCATTATTCAAAGTAACACATTTATGGACTTAAAGTTTGACAGTGCTAAAAGACCAAAAAAACAATGATCTCTTTCTCTGCCCTGTACCTCCTACTCCACTGGTGTGCCCTAACCACTTTATCTGGAATCTACCTATGCAGTGATGGTTTCCTTCTATTTCTTTATCAGTTGGGATACTGTATCTTATTATGGATGTTGATTATTTAGTCCAGCTTCCTACCTCTGGCCTTCTCATGAGTTTCTCAACATCATTATCAGTCAAAGGAAGATAGCATATGGCTATAAAAATATTGCTCTCTACTGAATCACTGCAGATGGTGACTGCTGCCATGAAATTAAGACGCTTACTCCTTGGAAGAAAAGTTATGACCCACCTACATAGTATATTCAAAAGCAGAGACATTACTTTGCCAACTAAGTTCTGTCTAGTCAAGGCTATGGTTTTTCCTGTGGTCATGTATGGATGTGAGAGTTGGACTGTGAAGAAGGCTGAGTGCCCAAGAATTGATGCTTTTGAACTGCGGTGTTGGAGAAGACTCTTGAGAGTCCCTTGGACTGCAAGAAGATCCAACCAGTCCATTCTGAAGGAGATCAACCCTGGGATTTTTTTTGGAAGGAATGATGCTAAAGCTGAAGCTCCAGTACTTTGGCCACCTCATGCGAAGAGTTGACTCATTGGAAAAGACCCTGATGCTGGGAGGGATTGAGGAGAAGGGGACGACTGAGGATGAGGTGGCTGGATGGCATCACGGACTCAATGGACGTGAGTCTGAGTGAACTCCGAGAGTTGGTGATGGACAGGGAGGCCTGGCGTGCTGCGATTCGTGGGGTCACAAAGAGTCGGACACGACTGAGCGACTGAACTGAACTGAACTGGAGTCAGGTAGTATATATACTACAGTGAAGATTCTCTTTTCATACAGTGTTTTTCTATTTATCTATTTTTTAAAAAGTTCAGGGGAGTTTTTGAATACCAACTGATTTGTTTCTAATGCCAAAATACAAATCCATCAGCTCTCTTTATTTCCCAGATAACTTCCTCTTGCACCCTCTGTGCTCTGGCACCAATTGAGATTGATAATTCTCTGAGTATAACTTATTACTTATCTAGCATTTTCCTTCTCTGATCTCCAGTGTTTGAGCTTCCATTTTATGAATCATCTATCTTAGTTTTTGCTGTTGTTGTTGTTGTCGTTTATAACTTTGATTTCACGGAATCCATCCTCCAGTAGCATCTGAAAAAAGGCACATTCAAGGTATATTTTAGTTCTAGACCTGAAAATGTCTTTTTCAACCTGTATTTCTCTGCCTATACAAACCACCCATCAAATATGAGTGTAGAACAATATATTTTTTTTCCTCAGAAATTTAAGGGCATTGTTCTATTGCCTTAAGGCATCTAGTGTTGATGTTGAGAGTTCTGAAGATACTCTGATTCTCATTCCTTTTTTGTAACTTATTCTCCCTTCCAGAAAATTTTAGGATCTTATTCTCTCTGTTGTTTAGTGATGTTAATTTGTATACTTTATGTGCATTTAAAGGTTAATTGACTGTGTTCATGTTTTTCTCTTACTGATATTAGAACTAACTTCAGGGATAGCATATCAATTTTGATGTTAAAAAAAAAGAATGAGTCTGTGTATACAATACTATAATCAAAAGTAGGGTCTGGTCAAGATAACAAAGAGACAAGATTGCTGGAAAGGAAAGTTTGCTTTATTTTGGATGCTGGCAACTGGGGTGGCTGGGGGGAGGGTAGACTTTTGTCCAAAGGCCGATTCCTGCCTACTGACAATCAGTGGGCAAGAGATTTTGTAGACAGAGGGAGGGTGATACATGCAGAAATCCTATAGTCAGTTCTGACAGTCATCTTGAAATTGGTCATGTGGTGGTCTGATCAGCATCATCTTGGTTGCTTTAAGTGCTGTTAGCCTTCAGTTCTAGGGTCAACTTGTTCCCATTTCTTGAGACCAGTTCTTGGAATTGTAGCACTTTATGTCATGGCTACAGTCGGTCATCATATAGCTAACTTCTTCTACCTGGTGGGAGTTTCAATACCTATAAGATCGCTCACGGGATATGGCTCAGAATATTATCTGTAGCCCATGTTATTTTCCTTAACAATGAAAAATAATGGTCCATTAAGCTCATTCCAAAGATTCAAGTTGGCAAGTGGAAAATCTTCAATATGGTTAATGATAGAACCATTTTTAAATCCCCAATCACATTACATTAATATTACTAGCATGTTATTATTTAGTGGGTCTTAAAATCAATTTGTAAATCTTCTTTTGTTTTATAATTCCATAAGAAGTCTTTCTGTATTTGCTAAGTTTCTACAGGTGTAGGATACCAAAATCTCCTTAGGCTTATATTCACTATATTTATTTTTAAGTGCAGTGTGACTGAATGTGTCCTCCCCAAATTCATATATTGAATACCAATTGCCAAATATGAGAGTATTTGAAGATGGGAACTTTGGGAGGTGATTAGGTTATAAATGGAATTAGTGCCCCTATAAAAAGATCCCACAGAAGTGTTTGATCGCTTCTGCATGTGAGTTAGGACATAGAGTTCTTACTAGATACCAAATCTGCAACTTCCTTGATCTTGATTTCTCAGCCTCCAAAACCTTGAGAAACAAATAACTACTGTTTTTCAGTAAGCTACTCAGTCTATGGTGTTCTCGTACAGCAGCTGAGCTAAGACAGTACGTTTTATGAAGAGGGAATTTATTCTTAGCTATAATACTTAAGACATTATAAAACATACATTCAGCATATAAAATGTTTATATGTACATATTCTCATGTATAAATTTAATACTGGATTACTAAAAGAATGTTTCCCATTGATTGAGTCCTCTGAAGTTTGAGAAGCACTTTTATTCTTTATACTTCCATAAATGCTTTTTTTTAACTTTTCATATTTTCCCTCCAGATTCAGAGTAGAGAAGAACCTTAAAGATTCACTAACACCTTTGTCTCATTCTAATTCTTCTTCTAGGCATGAGTTTCCTCATTGATCAAATGAGAGAAATAGATTCACATCAGAAGAGATAGGGCCAAGGGTACGAGAGAAACATGTTCTCAGAGGTTATTTCTATTGGTTATTGAGAAAAAGACAGAAATATCCCAGTACAGTGTCCACAGCAGCACCCATGGATGACTGGGCAATGCATATGGTTTTCTGCACTTGGAGAACATCAGGGCATAGAAGAAATATGCCTGCTTTTTTTCCTACTTAAGTGAGAACAAAGTTCTGAGAAAGAATTTGGCTCCTATACAAAAAAGTTAATACAAAGATTGATTCTCTTCAATAGATTTACTTGACTTAATTTCTTATGAATCTTCTTATTTGTAGATTTAAGACCTGAGGCAAAAACTTACTTGGTTGCCAGAGAACTCCCAGAGCATAATCAGCTCTCAACATATTGCTTCTGTCAAAGGAAAAGAGACACAAAAAGTGACAAATGCGGATACAAATGCAGTCTGGATGAAGCATAGCATGCTTTTCATAAAATGGAAAGGACATCTGCTAGTTGCCTACTTGTATATGCTTCCCTTTACTTCAGTGTTTCGAGTACAAGACAGATTGGGGACCTGTGGGAAATGGGGTTCAGGGTATAAGAACCCCTACTGGCTGACCTAAATACAGTTAGTGGCTAATGTGGATAGAGGCAGGGACCACCCTCTATTTCATCTTTCCATTGTCTGCCAGGGTGGCATGTAATCTATTCCAGGCATCTGCAACTGGAAGCAAAACATGCCAATTATTTTTATTGATCTAAAGCCTTCATAGGTGGGACACCTTGCCAGGGCAGCATATGGAAATTTAGATAAGGAAATGATTGCAGAGGCATGGAAAGGGCTTTGCTATTTGGAAAAGAATGTGTAGGCTTTAAAAAGATGAACAAGCACTTGGTATTCCAGAGCTTAAGATGAGCCAAAGATGAATTATGCAGTTGCTGCAATCGAAATTGATTACTAAGCCTTCGATGAGTCACATGCCTTAGGAATTAAGTACTCCAATCTATTATTGTCAGTATCCTGATCGGCAACCAGGCTGTGAATGGGAATTTGCATTAAATTGATTTGAGTGTTTTTTCTTGAACTAACATCACTCAATCAAGGGACACATTCAGACAGAGCTAGATAAGTCTGACTGAATTTGATTTGGAAAAGCAGGGTAGCAAGGGATTAGCAGGCAAAATTTAAAAGCACCATAAATCTGGCACTACAGATGGGCAGGTGACTAGTCTTTGTGCCACAAATAGGGTATGGAGTCAAAGTAGATTTGTTTTGTGAGCCTGTAGCATGTTGATACAGTCATGGATTGCAAAATTCATCATCAGGTAATACAGAGAGCTATTTCTTGGGGGATTTCAGAAGATCTGATTCAGAAATGACAAAGTATTTGCCAACTGTGTCAGACTTAAGTCTTATTTATAGTATGTTTGCCATGCCATGATCTTTTGACCCAATGGGAGTCATTAACTTTATGTATAATTAAGCTTTTATGTAAAGAAGGTGAGTAGATTACACGACCTCAGGTTTACTCAAGTTTAACATTACATGATCCTGTGAGTAGAAAAATATCAAGTGTCAAATTTCACTCCAACACGCTCTTTGTTGGCTAGATGCTAGGATTCACAAAAAGCCTCAGCTGTCCCAGGAACTCAGTCCTGGCATTTAACAGATGGTTTAGGGAAGGCATGAGTCCCTGGGGCTATGATGTGTTGGAAAGTTTTGAGATGAACTTGTAATAGATACCGAGATTTTTTAAACATTTGAATGTTGACTGGATTTACCTACAGGTCAGGAAGGAGCATTTGTTGATGCTCCAAATGACTCTTGGCAACCCACTCCAGTACTCTTGCCTGGAAAATTCCATGGATGGAAGAGCCTGGCAGGCTACAGTCCGTGGGGTCGCAAAGAGTCGGACATGACTGAGTGACTTCACTTTGCCTTACCTTAAAATGATTCTGATTCATTACATTCTGAATAAAATAAATGAGTTATCCCACTCTTTTTATTTTGCTCTAAACCACTCACACAGATACAATAATAAGGATCCAGCTTGAATGGTGGGGAAAGGGCAATAAAACTTGTCAGATGGTTCTTTACAGTAGAAGAAAACCATGAATTTCTAGTGAACCTACAATATCTTTACATCTTAACCTGTTCTAACTAAATAATACCATGCTGAAATTTTATTCCTTCATTCTCAAAAATGTCTAACTTTGAACTGTTATAGCATTGTTCTTAGCTGATTGAAGGCTTCTCAGAAGGATCATAACTAATATTCACCTGTACTAACCACTAAGCTGAAAATTTGGTAAAGATAAAGAGGTTTTTGGTTTCCTGATCAAGCAGGACTTATGAGAGTAATAGCTGATAGTGTTGAATCTCTTCCATTTCCAACTTATCTGTTTCCAGCATTGCCATGGTAATGTTTTTCAGGGTGACCTTACTATTGATTACTGCTTGCCAGAAGTCTCAGAGGTGTATGAGAATGTAGGCATTTGTATTACCACATGTCCCTTCTATGACTCTCTGTCACGGAAAGGTAAAGAAGTCAATAACACTGAATGAGTCTTTAATCATGCTGATATTCAAAGGATATGTGTCTTTGATGTTTCAGACTGTATATTTGCTTGGTTTGATTACAATACAGGAAGTACTTCTTAAAGATCAATATCATGAAAGTAACTTTTCCCCTTGAAATTTTCTCTTAAGCAGAAGTTGGTGAAGTTTTGAAGCTAAGTCATTTGCACAAGAAATGCTCATTGTTTGAATATGTTACCATTTGAAGATACAATAATCAATAATTTTTGCAGCATTGTGCATTAGGGTTGTTCAGTTAAACTCCATTCAACATGAACCGTGGGTTCTGTTGAATTCTTGTTTGAACTAGAAAGCAACTAGGGTCAAAATCAGTACACCAAAGATAAAGCTGCTGCTGCTGCTAAGTTGCTTCAATCGTGTCTGACTGTGCGACCCCAGAGACGGCAGCCCACCAGGCTCCCCCATCCCTGGGATTCTCCAGGCAAGAACACTGGAGTGGGTTGCCATTTCCTTCAATGCATGAAAGTGAAAAGTAAAGTGAAGTCGCTCAGTCGTGTCCAACTCTTAGCAACCCCATGGACTGCAGCCCACCAGGCTCCTCCATTCATGGGATTTTCCAGGCAAGAGTACTCGAGTGGGGTGCCATTGCCTTCTCCCAAAAGATAAAGCTACTGTATTATAATTCTCTAGTCAATTTTGTGGGTGGTACTGATCCTGGAAAGATGAAAATTAGATAGAAGCCAAGCAAAAGAAGTTGAGAATCCATTTTCAACGCTATGAAAATTTGATCAGAAGATGACTTTGAAGTAGCAAGAAGTGTGTATTATCCTTAACTATTAAACCTATAGAAAGGACCTGGAAAAATAACCCTAGAAAGAGTACAGTTTGTGTATTTCCAGTATGGAGAGGAGGTGACCTTAGTTGGTAAATAAAGTGGGGGTGAGATGGAAGTTTCAGGATGCCCCAAGAGTATGCAGATTTGTGTTGCAAGGGTAAGAAGTGAAATGAAGGCAAATAGTGAGAGGATCCATGAAATGAAATATGGAGTGGAACCAGCTGCATCTCCATCAAACTTCTATTAAAATTTGGAAAAACTGGGCTGCAGAACTTAGTTAACATTTTCACAGCCACTAGGGGACATCAGTTGAATGTATGTTATGTATTTAAAGGCTCTTCCTCATTCAGTGTCTCCCCCATCTTCTGACCCTGGGCAGTGTCTATACAGACGTCACAGTCTGAGTTTCTAATTGTATCTATAGTGACCTTCAGAGAGGAGAGACAAAATAGGTTGGAACACAAGCCCATTCTTGTGGTAACTCCTACTTAAAAGAGACAGTATTTCTGAACAATAAACACTATAGCCTATTTTTAACTGAGGTTCTGTGATGTGAAAAGTGATAAAAATTTACAAATGAATAAATTCATGTTTATAGTTTTACCATTTCACTGGAAATAAAAATACCCAATAGTCTAAAATTTAGCAAAAAGAAGTCAATACAATGTTATGTTCTAGGTTCTAGGATATATAGTAATCATATTTATATCAGAGGCATTGATTAAGTTTGATATAACTATTATTAAATATTAAATTATTCAGAGATTAAGTCAATCAGAATTGTCTGAGCCCCTGTATAGCATACTCTTTTCAGGCTAGGCTTGTATATTTGTCCATTCATAGAGTCAGTTGAGCAACTAAATCCCAAGTGCCTCAGAGAGTTGCTTGTGTAAGAGTAGTCTTACCTCCTCCTGATGATCAAGGTCAGTTCTCTCTGTCAGGATTCTGACTCTTCTTTGCTTGCTAGACCCTTGATGCAAGAGGCTCAAGTTCCCATGAATCAGTTTATAATTTAGGATTCTTGGTATGTCCTCTGTGAAAGTGTTAGCTCTTTGGGCCCCAGTACCCTTCCATGCTGTGACTTTGCCAGGAAGTGCAGGAAAAAAGAAGCATAAATTAAGGGCTCCCAGTGAGTGAGAATGTACATGGCTGTGACTGGAGCTATTACTTGGTTGAGGTTTTGGTAGTCTATAGTTATCCCAAACTCTGTCTGGTTTTGGTAGTGACTAGATGGGATAAATGGGAATAACCATCCTTGCATCCTTGAAATCTTTAAAGGTACACTAATAGCCACCATGTCCCTCCCCAAGATGCGATATTGTTTTTTTATTTACTGCTTTGGCCATTGGTAAGGGCAGTTTTAGAAGCTTCCACTTAGCCTATAGGATTCAGTTTATAGTGGGAGGAGCCATGACCCCAAAATTTTGCACCATTTTCAAACATGCTAATCCCAATCATACTTTATGGAAATGGAGAAAGGACCAATTTATAGGTCTGCAGATCCAGCTGACCTATTGAAACCTGGACTCAAGTCAAGATTTTATTTATTTGGTTTTCATATGGCTCAATGTGAACAGGGGCCATTATCATATTTTGAGTTTCCAAGTTTCATCATCAATTGACTCCCTTTCTTTAATGCTCATCAAAAGACTGGGAATTCTTTTTTCCTCAGTATATAGTTTCCCTGAGTAAATGGTCCGAAATCCTTTTGGACAAAGGAATCATTACCATGGATGCTTGCTAGGCTTTGCAGGATCCTGGAGACATGGTCATCTCTTCAATAAATGGGGCTTGAGTCTGAAAACTGGCTCAGGACTAGGAACTGCACAATGGATTGTGACCCTTTAATGGCACGCCTTCCCTGAGACTCCTTGTCCTTCATCATTGCATCCTTTGTTGGTACAAGTTGAATAGTATCCTTGTTGGCTGCCCACCTATTTTGCTCTAGGGTTGCCATGTTCCATTAACTATCTTCATACCTTTTTGTGAGTTTGGTTCCTTTGAATGCCACTCCAATCTTGGCACTCATTATGATAATTGTGACACTCTGGCTTGACTTCTGTCCATATACCATAATTTTCCAAATATCATCTTTCACCTATAGAGTAATACTGCTGCAGCTGCTAAGTTGCTTCAGTCGTGTCTGACTCTGTGCGACCCCATAGACGGCAGCCCACCAGGCTTCCCTGCCCCTGGGATTCTCCAGGCAAGAACACTGGAGTGGGTTGCCATTTCCTTCTCCAATGCATGAAAGTGAAAAGTGAAAGTGAAGTCTCTCAGTCGTGCCTGACTCTTCACAACCCCATGGACTGCAGCCTACCAGGCTCCTCTGTCCATGGGATTTTCCAGGCAAGAGTACTGGAGAGGGGTACCATCACCTTCGGCAATTTAGCTAAGTAGCACCCTTCCCAATAGCACATTCTTTCTGGCCTTAGTAAATGGTATTTGTGATGGGCTGTCCTGTGGAAAATAATCATCTGGCAAGTCTTATAAATGAATATAGTATGACCATTTTAGGATGCTCACTTGTCTCAGCCTTTTATTTGATTCCTCCTCTATCTTCCATAGAAATTCTATCATTTCAGTCTCTCCAGCACGGATCATTATTTGTTTTATATTTCTAAGAGTCATCATAGTCACAAGGTCACACCATTTGTTGGGTGTGGAAACCTCTGCCAGGATGTTAAATCATGTATCTCAGGAGAATGCCCTCAAGTTGACATCTTTGTTTGTGCAGTTTTCACACTCCAGAGATTTAAGTGAAGGCTGATGGACTTGGGAGTATCCCGGCCCCTTTTATCAGGCACACTTATCATTTAGTCCTACCTGTACTCTGATTCTTGCTCATACATACTCATTGTGTTTTGCAGCTCCTTGGTGGCATAGCCCTTTGCTTCTCTCTTCAACCAAGCATATCCTCAGCTGGGCTATGCTGCCAGTTTTAACAACAGACTGCTACCTTGTGCCAGAGTCTCTCTTTGTGTGTTTCATCTACTATTAATACTGAGATCCTCATTGCCAACCTGGCAGCCAGCTCCAGAGCCCCTATCTTATTACCTACTTTCTCAAACCATTTCCAATACCAATTCTCTTAGGTTTGGTTCTCTGCAAGAAAACACTGAGATAAGCTTGGGGTACATTATATTTATTAGGAAACATAACATGTGGAAGAGAATGGGAGAAAGAAAGATTGGATAGAAGTACTAAAAACAAACAAAAAAAGCAATGTAGTAGAGTTGACAGAACCTTTGGGTAACCTGGCAGGGAGCTCTGGAGCTAGTGTTGTGCCTCTAAGTTGTGACTACTTGGAATGGAATTGCTATTTTTTGTTTGTTTTTGTTTTAATAGTAGAGCATAGTTGGTTAACAATGTATTAGTTTTGGTTGTGATTCAGTTATACATATACATATATTTATTATTTTTCACATTCTTTTCCCATTTAGGTTATTACAGAATATTGAGCAGAGTTCTTTGTGCTATACAGTGGGTTCTTGTTGGTTATCTATTCTAAATATAGCAGTGTGTACATGTCAGTATTAAACTCCAAATCTCTCTCTCCTCCCAGCCTTTTCCCAGTGGTAACCATAAATTTGTTCTCTAAGTCTGTGAGTCTGTTTCTGTTTTATAAAGTTCATTTGTATCATGCTTTTTTAAGATTCTGCATATAAGTAACATCATATGATATTTGTCTTTCTTTGTCTAACTTACTTCACTTAATCTCCAGATCCATCTATCTTGCGGCAAATGACGTTATTTCATTCTTTTTAACGGCTGAGTAAAATTTCATATATATATGACCCACATCTTCTTTATTCGTCTGTTGATGAACATTTAGTCTTGGATATTGTAAATAGTGCTGCAGTGAACATTGGGGTGCATGTATCACCTTTTGAACCATGTTTCTCTCTGGATAAATGCCCAGGAATGAGATGGCTGGGTCGTGTGGTAGTTCTGTTTTTAGTTTTTTAAGGGGCCTCCATACTGGTCTCCTTTAGACTTTTTTCTTAGTCCAGAAGTGCGGGCTTTCTGGGGGAAGGGGTCGACCTTGGGGAAGGCAGCTCTTTGATACTGAGGCAAACTTTGAACTGACAGTTGGAGGCTGTCTGCATTATCTACTGTGGTTGGTAGACATGTAAAAGTACTCCCCACCTTTCAAGGAAGGACTTGTCCAGGTTGCAGTCAGCAAACAACACTTTTTGTGTCAGTATTTCTTTTGAAAAGCTAGTGGCAGGAGTCACACAAAAAAGGACAGTGTTGAGGAGGAAGAGATTTTCTTGCTAGATGAAATATGTTGGTACAATAAGGTCAGTAGGTTTTGTGAAAGTAACTTGATCTAGTTTCTGGCTTGACTCCATCCTGGTTCTATGACTTTTTTGTCTTCCTCATTCATGGATGAAAGTGTAATTGTAACAATACTTGTCTGACCAAGCATAGTAATCAAGGTCACAAATGTCAAGTTACCTCCTTTGAGGTACTCCGTAAGAAACAGAAGAGCAGTCATTCTGTGCATGGGAATTGGGAGAAGGTATTGTCCCATCAGTTCTTCCTTCCTCTCAGAGGGAGAAAAAAGCTGGTTTCCATTTTTCCCTTCTACTTTCTCAAGCTCTCACATCCAGAGCCTTGTACACAGTTGGTTTGCTCTCAATGTTTATGGTGACATTCTTTGATAACAATTGTTTCTAGGCTTATAATACTTCCTAGGTTATAAAATTAGAACTTCATAGCTTGGTGTCAGAACCCTTGGCATTTCTATATAAAAATTTATTTTATGAAAGAAAATTTTCTGCAAAAGCTATGCTCCAGATGTTTTCTTTTTTCTTTCCTGTGAAGCAGCATATATTTATGGTTATCTATACAGAAAACCTACAAAAATATATACTAAACACTACCATTTTTTTGTAAAAATAAAAGTTTACATAAATTCTCTCATGCTAAATATATTCAGACCTTGCTTTTTCCTGCCTCCTTTCCCACACTTAATTTTTAAAGAACAATCCATGTTTTTATACAAAGTATGTGTATATTTGTGTTGCATGCTTGTGTGTATATATGTATGTGTGCACACACACATATGTGTAGATATGTGTATAGATATATATACACACAAATACACATACATATATCTGCTGAGGAGCATAGCATTATTGATAATAACCCAGTTTATCCATTTTAAAAAATTGACATCCAGGTTGATCCCTATTCTTCACTATTATAAATTTGTGTGTGTGTCATTGTTCATGTCTGGAACACATAGAATTCTCCAGAAGTGCATATAACCTATGACCCAGAAACAAATTTTTATGGAGCACTTTGGCAACATTTCCTGAGAAACTGCACCAGTTTATAGTTTCATAAGCAGTCTGGTAACAGAGCCTGAAAACTCCAACTCTTGGTTTTGTCAGTCTGCTGAGTATCTTCTAGATCGCAAGGTAAATTTATTTTGAATTCCTTTGGTACTTAGTGTGGTTAAGAGCTTTGAAGCCAACGGCCATTTTGGTTTTCTCCTGTGAATTTTTCTCATCCTTTCTGCCCATTTTTCTGTGGTTGTTTCTTCTTCTTTTTTTTTTTTTTCTGATTGTTGGAGTTTATTTTTTTTTAATTAATTTTTATTTTTTAGTTTGTTTTGCTTTACAATACCGTATTCATTTTGCTATACATTGACATGAATCAGACACGAGTGTACATGAACTCCCAATCCCGACCCCCACCCTCCCCCTCCTGCCCTGCACCCTCTCTCTTGATTATCCCCGTGCACCCGCCCCCAGCATCCCGCCCCCTGCCCCAAACCCAAACTGGCGATTCATTCCTTATATGATATTATACATTTTTCAAATTTTTTCAATTACCCTGAATATAATACTTTGCTGTTCTTGTTCCAATTATGTTCCCTTTGATCTGTGGCTTGTAAGCTTTACATTTTAATGTAATTACATTTGTCACATAGAGACAAATAGTTTAAACACATTTCCTTTATTAGCTTTGTTTGCTTTATCTAATAAATCCTTTCCTGTTGTGAGTTCCTCAAGTATTCTTCTATATTTTCTCTCAGTTTTCAAAGTTTTACTTTTCATATTCAGGTCTCACAGACACTCATTTTAAAGAAAATTTAGTCCTTCTAGAAAACTGCTTTTATGCTAGCATGTAGGATCTGACATTTACTGAGCAGCAGTTCTTCACTGGCTAGTAATACCACCTCTGTCAGGTACCACAGGTTCAGGCCTCTTTCCCTGCCTTATATTCAGTGCCTTTTGTCCATTTATCACTACTTGCTGTGTCCTCTCCTCACCAATACACATACTCTGTGCTCCAATAGAATGGAATCTTTCTTTGTTGGCCATCCTTATTTCTTTGTTTCTAAATCTTCACAAAAGTCAAAAGAACTATGTAAGCAAACTTGGAAGATATAGAGATTTTAAACACCCTGTAGGTTAGAGTATGGAGAAGGCAATGGCACCCCACTCCAGTATTCTTGCCTGGAAAGTCCCATGGACGGAGGAGCCTGGTAGGCTGCAGTTCATGCTAAGGGTCGGACACGACTGAGCAACTTCACTTTCACTTTTCACTTTCATGCATTGGAGAAGGAAATGGCAACCCACTCCAGTGTTCTTGCCTGGAGAACCCCAGGAATGGGGGAGCCTGGTGGGCTGCTGTCTCTAGGGTCGCACAGAGTCGGAGACAACTGAAGTGACTTAGCAGCAGCAGCAGGTTAGAGTACTTATTTTATTCATAAATATTTCAGTGTGTTTCTAAGGGCTGATTTATCAGATTTTCTTCAAAATAATATGAGAGTAGGGAAGTAAGTGTGGTACAGATAAATAAAATTGGCTCTGAGTTAATAAATGAGGCTGCACAAGTACATGGAGGTTCATTAAACATCAAAGTAGGCAAAATAGTAAAAGCTCTTTTCAATTTACTGTAGAAAATTTTATTGATTTCTTATTTAATTGCATTACAGTCAGACTCCAAGGTCTGCATATTAATTGTTTAGAAAGCAAAAATGTCTTTTATCCATAAATATATGAATAAAATAACTAATATATATATCACACATCTAAATCAAATTTTATAAATGTCCAATTCTTGTTAGCTGTAGTGTTCTTCTAGATATATTACTGGAATAGGTTTGTTGGTGGTTCAGATATTCTCTATACATATGAAGTTATTTTTAATTTTGGATAATTATTATAGAAATATAAGGTGAAATTAAAAAATCTACAATCATAACAAAAGCTTCTGCCAGTTCTTACTTTATATTGAGATTTTGTTATATGTAGTATTCTTTCCTGGAGAATCCCATGGACAGAGGAGCCTGACAATCCATGGAGTCACAAAAGTCTGACATCACTTAGGGACTAGAGAGAGATAGGTATACAAGTTCATGCTACATTTTCTTTCTATTAGTGAAAATGCATTATTAGGGATTAATACCATATATCGATATATAGCTACTCAATCTTAACATAGATATTTTGACATTAGCAATGTTTATTTAGTATTTTATAGTAGTATCTCTTCCATTAATTTATTTTCAAATAGTGACCCTAATCAGTGAATAGTCAATTTTTTAAAGAGCCAAATTATTTATCAATTATTTAAAGACATGTTTAATCATTGCATTTGATGATGCCATTAGCTCATGGTTTAAAACAAGTTTGTTTCCTCCCTTTTTCCTCTGTTCACTTGAATTCTTGGTTTGATTGAATTCTCTATTCCCCCTTTTCTCTTTTGGTTTGGAACTTATTGATTCTATATCTGGTTTTTAGTGCTCATCTTTATGAGTTAACATGAATATTGACTTAGAGGAAGATTGAGCTAAGACTTTGTATTGGTCAGGAGGAAGATAAGGATGGAAAGAATTCTAATGCATTACCTTCCATGTTAGTGCCAATATTTTAGTTCTATATTATTTAGCCTCTTAGTCAGAGGTATCCCATCACCACTTCACATCCTCTCAGCCTCGTTCATCTTTTACCAGCTGCTAGCGGAGAACCAGCCACTTTACGCAGGAGCAGTCCCACAGCCTCCCCTGTGCCTCTGGCCTCCCACTCTCTTATTCCTCTTGGAGCCCTCACATGTTTATCATGGAAGTGTAGACAGTTAATACCCTGAAGAGCAAAACTTTGTCCATTCCCATTGGTCAGATATTTACTTACTGGCTCTGCGTTCTCCCTTCACCCATAGACAATCCTAGACACACTGTATGTGGTTTCGGGGGGAGTCTCATGGGCTTGAACAATCAGTCACATGTTTATTTTGGGTCTTCCTCCTTTCCTGCTTCATTTTCGCTAGCACTTACTCCTGCTTTCTAGGGTTATCTTAAAAAAAAAAAAAAAGTAGTATGTAAGTTCCCTGACTTGGGCCCTGGTAGTTAAAGATTAAGATCCTGAGACCTGAGATGGAGACTTTGGGACATATGAGCCTGAAAAGCCTAAAGCCCTGGAATGGTAGGTACTCTGTAAGCCCCACCCCATAAATTCAAGGCCTGAATTCACCTGGAGCAATGGTGGATAGTGTCTGTGCTTTACTGACAGCTTATCATCTCATGACTTGCTTCTCTCTGCTTCTCAGCCTGGGGACTTTCTCTAGTGCCTCAGGAGCTTGCTAAACATGTGCAGAGCAGCCCACAAATGCTGACGTGAAATACCACTGGGATAACCTTTGACCAGTGAGGAGTGGAAGTTGGTGGATAAACACTCTAGAGCTTTTCTGCTCCCTTTGTAGAAAATTACATATTCTACAAGCACCCCTAAAGCAGCGTGGATCCAGCAATAAAATGGCTCATAGTAGCACCCCACTCAGTAATGTAGTCTTCATGCATTTTCCTTCCTTTCTTTCACTATCCCCACTTCTTTACTGGGTGCAGGTAGTTTATTTGGGAAGTGATCCCAAGAAACACAAGCCTTTGCCTTGGGTCTATATTTAGGGAGGTCCAAACTATAACAACTCGGATTCCCTTGTTCCCACCAGGAAGGTAAAGTAGCTTTCTTGTTCCTGCCAGAGAGTAGCATCCTTTAGCCTGTATCCTTTAGTATTACTGTCTCCTTTGGGCTGAAGACCATGTGATGACTTTAAGGCAGGTGCCTTATAAAATGATGCTCATTCTTTTCAAGTTCCACTGCAGGTCTCCAGGCCAATCAAGGCCAGGTCTCAGCACAACCTGAGCATGGAAATACCATCCTTGTGTCAAGAGGAAACAGTTCACATGCCAAGGAAATGCAGGACCTGGCTTATACGTACTCTGGGAACCAGGAAAACTCAGGTCAAAGACTATTTTGAAGGAGTTTAGATAAAAGAAGGGGAGAATAAAAGCAGAATAAGGGAGAATTTATGGACACAGGGTGTCTCATCCATAACTCAGAGGTCAGTGTGTTGGCAAGGAGGCCTGCAGCCAGTGCTGAGCACCTGTTTGGGTGACTCCTTTAAGCTTCTTCCTGTGCACTTTGCTCCTGGATTTCCTTGTATGTCTTATGCTGTGATGTCAGAGAAGCCCAAGGTAAGAAAAGATGGGGGCATGACAGGGTGCAGGAAACTTGCAAAAGTGGTAGAAGCCTGGAAGGAACTGGTAGAGGGGGGCTGGAATGAAAGGTAAGGATGAAAGGATTGGATCAGATCTGAAGTAATGCGCAAATATACATCTTAGGGATTTTCTTCCTTATATATTTAATAGATCTCTAAACTAAGAGTTTGAGCTCTTAGGAAGGAATTCTTTTACTTTGTTTTCATTTTATTTTTAAAATTTTTAAAATTTTTACTTTATTTTACTTTACAATACTGTATTGGTTTTGACATACATTGACATGAATCAGCCATGGGTGTACATGAGTTCCCAATCCTGAACCCCCCTCCCACCTCCCACCCCGTATCATCTCTCTGGATCATCCCCATGCACCAGCCCCAAGCATCCTGTATCCTGTATCGAACATAGACTGGTGATTCATTTCTTACATGATAGTATACATGTTTCAGTGCCATTCTCCCAAATCATCCCACCCTCTCCCTCTCCCTCAGAGTCCAAAAGTCTGTTCTATACATCTGTGTCTCTTTTGCTGTCTCGCATACAGGGTTATCATTACCATCTTTCTAAATTCCATATATATGTGTTAGTATACTGTATTGGTGTTTTTCTTTCTGGCTTACTTCACTCTGTATAATCGGCTCCAGTTTTTAAATAAAGTATTTTTTTAGAATAGTTTTACACTTACCAAAAAATGCAGATATTACAGTGTGTTCAATACATCTTATACCCAGTTTCCCCTATTATTATTATTATCTTACATTAGTATGATACATTTGTTGTAATTAATGAACCAGTATTGCTATATTATTATCAAATAAATCCATTATTTATCCAGATTTTTATTAGCTTTTTACCTGATGTCTTTCCTTTTTATTTTGTTTTGTCTCAGAAACTCATCAGGATCCTACGTTACATTTAGCTGCTATGCTTCTTCAATTTTCTCTAGGCTATGACAGTTTCTCAGAATTTCCTTGTTTTTGATGACCTTGAAAGTTTCGAGGAACACTGGTTAGATATTTTGTAGAATGGCATTCTAAAATGTGCTATCTGGTGCTAATAACAAGATTAAACAGAAGTTACAGGTTTTGGGGAGGAAGATGAAAGAAGTAAAATGTCATTTTCATTGCACTGTTTTAGGGTATATACTACCAACATGACTTATCAGTATGATGTTGACCGTGATTACCTAGCTGATGTAGTATTTTTCAGGTTCTCTACTAAGAAGTTACTATTTTATCTCTTCTTAGTCTCTGTCTTCAGGAAGACTGAATTTAAGACAATGCCTGTTTGAGATTATTGTAAAACCTGTTGAAATTAAACCTGCTCTAGTGAACAATAATTTTTAAACTTGTCCAAATTACTTCAGATAATATTCTTATTCTTACAGATGAGATAGTAGAAGCCCTAAAAGTTAGGACAACTTGTTTGAAGAAATAACTGATAAACGTTGAGGAATAGAATGGGAAAATAGCATTCTGACTGAGAGTAGAGTTAGAGCTAAACCAAGAACAGAATATATATAGAAATTGCTCCTAGTAGTCAGTGATAATGAAAAGTCCTTCATATAATCTTGGTTTTATTTTATTTCTATTGAGTATAGTTCATATACAAAACAGTGCTTTGATGTTTTTATAGATTATACTCCATTTAAAAAGTTACTATGAAATAATGGCTTTATTTCCTTGTTCTGTATAATAGATCCTTGTTGCTTATTTATTTCATAAAAGGTAGATTGTTATCTTAAATGTTTATCCCTATCTTAGCCCTTCTTCCATCCATCTCCCCACTGGTAACCAGTTTTTGTTCTCAATATCTGTGAATCTGTTTCTGTTTTGTTACATTCATGTGTTTTTCACATTCCACAATATAAGTGACAACAGAATATATGTCTTCTGTCTAACATTTTTAACTCAGTAAAATATCCTCTTAGCCCATCTGTGTTGTTGCAAATGGCAGAATTCATAGGCTCTTTAACAGTTCAGTCGCTCAGTCATGTCCGACTCTTTGCGAACCCATGGACTGCAGCACCACAGGCCTCCCTGTCCATCACCAACTCCCGGAGTTTACTCAAACTCATGTCCATTGAGTTGTTGATGCCATCCAACCATCTCATCCTCTGTTATCCCCTTCGCCTCCTGCCTTCAATCTTCCCCAGCATCAGGGCCTTTTCAAATGAGTCAGTTCTTCGCATCAGGTGGCCAAAGTATTGGAGTTTCAGCTTCAACACCAGTCCTTCCAATGAATATTCAGGACTGAATACCTTTAGGATGGACTGGCTGGATCTCCTTGCAGTCCAAGGGACTCTCAAGAGTCTTCTCCAACACCACAGTTCAAAAGCATCAATTCTTCAGCGCTCAGCTTTCTTTAGAGTCCAACTCTCATAGCCATGCATGACTACTGGAAAAACCATGGCCTTGACTAGACAGACCTTTGTCAGCAATGTAATGTCTCTGCATTTTAATATACTGTCTAGGTTGATCATAGCTTTTCTTCCAAGGAACAAGTGTCTTTTAATTTCATGGTTGCAGTCATCATCTGCAGTAATGTTGGAGCCCCCAAAATAAAGTCTGTCACTGTTTCCACTGTTTCCTCATCAATTTCCCATGAAGTGATGAGACCAGATGCCATGATATTAGTTTTCTAAATGTTGAGTTTCAAGCCAGCATTTTCACTCTTTTCTTTCACTTTCATCAAGAGGCTCTTTAGTTTCTCTTTGCTTTCTGCCATAAGGGTGGTGTCATCTGCATATCTGAGGTTACTGATATTTCTCCCAGTAATCTTGATTCCAGCTTGTGTTTCTTCCAGTCCAGCGTTTCTCATAATGTACTCTGCATAGAAGTTAAATAAGCAGGGTGACACTATACAGCCTTGATGTACTCCTTTCTTGATTTGGAACCAGTCTGTTGTTCCATGTCCAGTTCTAACTGTTGCTTCCTGACCTGCATACAGATTTCTCAAGAAGCAGGTAAAAAGCAAAAATAAACAAATGGGATCTAATTAAAATTAAAAGCTTCTGCACAACAAAGGAAACTATAAGCAAGGTGAAAAGACAGCCTTCTGAATGGGAGAAAATAACAGCAAATGAAGCAACTGACAAACAACTAATCTCAAAAATATACAAGCAGCTTATGCAGCTCAACTCCAGAAAAATAAATGACCCAATCAAAAAATGGGCCAAAGAACTAAATAAACATTTCTCCAAAGAAGACATACGAATGGCTAACAAACACATGAAAAGATGCTCAACATCACTCATTATCAGAGAAATGCAAATCAAAACCACAATGAGGTACCATTTCACACCAGTCAGAATGGCTGCGATCCAAAAGTCAACAAGCAATAAATGCTGGAGAGGGTGTGGAGAAAAGGGAACCCTCTTACACTGTTGGTGGGAATGCAAATTAGTACAGCCACTATGGAGAACAGTGTGGAGATTCCTTAAAAAATTGCAAATAGAACTGCCTTATGATCCAGCGATCCCACTGCTGGGCATACACACCAAGGAAACCAGAATTGAAAGAGACACGTGTACCCCAATGTTCATTGCGGCACTGTTTATAATAGCCAGGACATGGAAGCAACCTAGATGTCCATCAGCAGATGAATGGATAAGAAAGCTGTGGTACATATACACAATGGAGTATTACTCAGCTATTAAAAAGAATACATTTGAATCAGTTCTAATGAGGTGGATGACGCTGGAGCCGATTATACAGAGTGAAGTAAGCCAGAAAGAAAAACACCAATACAGTATACTTACACATATATATGGAATTTAGAATGATGGTAATGATAAACCTGTACGCAAGACAGCAAAAGAGACACAGATGTATAGAACGGCCTTTTGGACTCTGTGGGAGAGGGAGAGGGTGGGATGGGTTGGCAGAGTGGCAGTGTAACATGTGTGATATCATAAGTGAAACAAATCGCCAGTCCAGGTTTGATGCAGGATGCAGGATGCTTGGGACTGATGCACGGGGATAATCCAGAGAGAAGGTGTGGGGTGGGAGGGGGTGGTGGGGGTCGGGATTGGGAGTTCATGTACACTCGTGGATGATACATGTCGATGTGTAGCAAAACGAATACAGTATTGTAAAGCAAAACAAACTAAAAAAATAAAAATTAATTAAAAAAAAAAAAAAGCAGGTAAGGTGGTCTGGTATTCCTCTCTAAGAATTTTCCACAGCTTGTTGTGATCCACATAGTCCAAGACTGGCGTAGTCAATAAAGCACAAATAGATGTTTTTCTGCAACTCTCTTACTTTTTCAATGATCCAACAGATATTGGCAATTTGATCTCTGATTCCTCTTCCTTTTCTAAATCCAGCTTACTATGACAGAGTTTCATGACATTGTACAGGAGGCAGGGATCAGGAGCATCCCCAAGAAAAAGAAATGCAAAAAACAAAATGTCTATCTGAGGAGTTCTTACAAATAACTGTGAAAAGAAGAGAAGTGAAAAGCAAAGGAGAATAGGAAAGATATACCCATTTGAATGCAGAGTTCCAAAGAATAGCAAGGAGAGATAAGAAAGCCTCCTCAGCGATCAGTGCAAAGAAATCGAGGAAAACAGTAGAATGGGAATGACTAGAGATCTCTTCAAGAAAATTAGAGATGCCAAGGGAAAATTTCATGTAAAGACTGACACATTAAGGACAGAAATGGTATGGACCTAACAGAAGCAGAAGATTTTAAGAAGAGGTGGCAAGAATACCAATAAGAACTATACAAAAAAGATCTTCATGACCCAGATAATCACAATGGTATGATCACTCACCTAGAGCCAGTCATCCTGGTATGTGAATTCAAGAGGGCCTTAGGAAGCATCACTATGAACAAAGCTAGAGGAGGTGACAGAATTCCAGTTGAGCTATTTCAAATCCTGAAGGATGATGCTGTGAAAGTGCTGCACTCAATGTGCCAGCAAATTTGGAAAACTCGGCAGTGGTCACAGGACTGGAAAAGGTCAGTTTTCATTCCAATTCCAAAGAAAGGCAATGCCAAAGAATGCTCAGACTACCGCACAGTTGCACTCATCTCATACGCTAGTAAAGTAATGCTCAAAATTCTCCAAGCCAGGCTTTAGCAATACATGAACCTTGAGCTTCTAGATGTTCAAGCTGAATTTAGAAAAGGCTCTTTATAGTTCACTATTATTTTTGTGTGTGCGTATGTGTGTATGCCATATCTTCTTTATCTACTCATCTATTGATCAAGTACTTAGGTTGCTACCATATTTTGACTATTGTAAATAATGTTATGAACATTGGGGTTGATGTGTTTTTCATTTTTCCAGATACATACCCAGGAATAGAATTGATAGATCACATGGTAGTTCTATTTTTAGTTTTCTGAGAAACTTCCATACTGTTTTCCATAGTGACTGCATCAGTTTACATTCCTACAGTGTACAAGTGTTCCCTTTTCTCCATTAGTATTTACTATTTATGATTTTTTTCAACGGTAGCCATCTTGATGGGTGTGGTGATATCTCATTGTGATTTTGATTTGCATTTCTTTGCTGATTGACAGTGTTTAGCTTCTTTCACATGCCTTTACCATCTGTATTTTTTTTTTTTTTGGAAAAAATGTCTTTTTAAGTCTTCTGCCCATTTTAAAATTGACTTGTACTATTTTATGAGTTGTATGAGCTACTTTTTGTGGGTTTGATCCTTGGGTCAGGAAGATCCCCTGGAGAAGGAAATGGCCTCCCATTCTAGTATTCTTGCCTGGGAAATCTTATGGAAAGAGGAGCATAGTGGGCTCCTTTCATGTGTTGATGACCATCATCATAGATTATTTTTAAAATATTTTTAATTAAAATTCTGACTGTGTTCATCTATTCTTTTCCCTAAGTCAGTTGGCATTCTTACTACTACTGCTTTGGACTCTTCTTGGCTAGTTATTTGTTTCTGTTTTATTAGTTTTTCTTTTCCCAAGGGGTTTTCTGTTATCCTTTCACTTGAAATAAACTCTTCTTCTCATTTTCCTTAAATTTCTATGAAATTAGATGAAGCAGTTACCTATCGAGTCTTGAAGGGGGTATCCCTGTGTGGGTGTGTCCCCGAACAGTCTGTGGGTGCCCATTGGCTGTCTCGGGAGAGCTGGACCTGATGTGAGCATGAATCTTGTCTTTTCCCAGGGTGTTTTGGTGGCTCTCATCTTGTAGAGAGGTGGTGATGAAGGTGAAGGGGTGTGCCCAGTGCCTGGTGCGAGCTGGGGCTTCTCCACTGCTCATCCACCAGAACCAGCTGCTGGGGGTGTGGTTGCACCCACACTGCTGGAGCAGAAGCCCAGAGCATTGAGTCTGAGCTGGTTCTGTTTCCTCTAAGTGTTGGTGTGGCCCACTCCCACCTCTGTTTCCCCTGCCTCAGGGGTTCTGGGCATGGGCTGTAGCAGCCACAGCAGCAAAGTGTGGGACTGCTTCATGACAGTAATGGCAGCTCCTCTCCTATTCAGATCTACCGGTTTTGTCCTTCACAACTGAGCCCTCCCTTGGCTGCAGCAGCCCTCGCCCCAGCGTAGAGGTCCATTGTGAAGCATGCAGGGCTGGAGCAGGCACTTGTTGTAGGCTGGGGTGTCATGAGAAACCAGCCAACGTCTTATATAGTTTCATTCTTCCCTCACTGCCCTGCTTCTGGAGTAAGCAAGTGTATGTGTCTGCTCCTTGTGGGTGGATTCCAGACTTCCCACAGTTCTCCTTTTAGTCCCATGAGCCCTCCAACCAGCCAGAGGGACTTGTCTTCTCAGTGTTGAATCCTAGAGTTGGGGTACCCAATATGAGGCTCGAATTGCTCACTTCCCATAGAGGATCTCACAGCCCTTATTAGAGAAGGAAATGGCAACCCACTCCAGGATTCTTGCCTGGAGAATCCCATGGAGGGAGGAGCCTGGTAGGCTACAGTCCATGGGGTCGCAGAGTCGGACACGACTGAGCGACTTCACTTTCACTTTCAGTTACAGCCCTTATAATCCCCCTCTCCTTCTGAGTCCTAGCCCAGCAGCACAGGTCCTGACTTGATCTCATCTCTTCCTTTTCTACTCAGTTAATCTCTCCTTTCCTGGCTTTTAAAGTGGCATTCAAACTAACTGGAAATGGTAAGGGACCAATATTCTAGTACATTCAATTTTGGGTTCGCAAAGATCAATTATTTGTTCTGAGGTTGACATAAGACTCTCTTTAGTCTTCAAGAAGCTTCTTGGGAAAATAGTCTTTGAAATTCTTTTTTTACTATGAATGTATATGGACTAAACTATCCAGTGGTTCAGTCAATCCATATATATTGATAATATTTATTATGTTTGTAACATGTAACATTTCAGAAAATATTTGTTTATACTATAAGGAATTATAGAAATGCAAGAAGTAACACCTAGGACTTTCTCTTCTGCCAATCCTTTGTCAAGGGGTAATGGGGAATAAATGAAAACTTCTACTTTGTAGTCTATGGTAGAAAATCATGTATATCAAGCTACAGCTCTGTAAAAATATGCCAAGAAGCTCAAATAAGTTAATAGCATTTGAAAAGATTAATCATGTGGACTGTGCTCTACCATAGTCTCTGTCACACTAAAGAATATAATTTATTTATATTCAGATTCTTTAGTCCAGATCCTACGGAATTACACAGGGATAAAGAAGATGGATATTTTCTCATAGATCATTATATCTTCCCCTTTTATTCTCACTGATGCTATTATGACCATTGTCTTATACCTGGACATTATGTAACTTATTAGTCTGTTTTATTGCCACATCTAATATCCCACCATATGTTAGGTTTGCTTTCATGAGACACTGCTTTTGTGAGTCTCCTCCTCAAACCTTTGGCATTATTTTGTCCTGGGTATGAAGGAGTTGATTATCTGGTCCCAGCCTCTTCCTGTTTCTGTTTCACAAGTAGTTACAGCCAGGCAGATATATTTATTTCCCAGTGTCCTCTGAGCATTTTGAGCTTTATCTTTGCTCACTATATTACCTCACCTTACCTTACTGTCTCCAAGTGGATTCTGTCCATATCCCATAGGCCTGTCAAGAGTCTCACCTCTGAACTCTTTCCTTAACTGGTCTGCAGTGATTTCTCCTTATTCTAAAACTAAATAAAA
The DNA here is from genome assembly GCA_006408695.1 of Aepyceros melampus. NCBI lineage: Eukaryota > Metazoa > Chordata > Mammalia > Artiodactyla > Bovidae > Aepyceros > Aepyceros melampus. Next base: position 123,757 of record SJXQ01006171.1, read on the forward strand.
GAAGCCTCTATTACTCACTCTGCATTGCAATATTGCAAATAGCCAAGCATTTCCACATTGCTTTTTCATCCTCCACTACTTCATACTAGTTAGAAAGGCAAAATCCAACTATATTACCATGGCAATCTGTTGGGAAGCAGTGTCTCTCTTTACTAGCTCTCCTGCAGTTTTGGGTAGACTTAAGAAGGTCATGCCTAAAGACCAGTGAGGTCCTCAGAAGATGACTAGTTTAAAGCTTCCACCAATTATTTTCCCTTTTGAATAGACATAGATAATAATGAATATGCTTTGCTTAAGGGTATATGTGACTCTTTAGTGATGACAGGCTCAGTCAGGATTGAGAGAATTTTCTTTTGGTCAACAATATTCACAAATATTCCAACTTTTATGTAGACATTAGGTACTTGTCTCAGACTACAAGCTTAAAACTTTGGAAACTTGAAAATAAACTTTTCTACAGGTACACATCAGGCAGTGGGATGGCTACTGCCTTAGGATCCCCAGATCCTCATTCAGGATGAAGGATTGAGTCCACAAGCTGCTGAGAGTGCTTCAGGGCCTCAGCTATCAGCCACCTTCAGGGGTTTCTCTGTGGCAGAGAACAAGTTTGCCCAAAGTCATATATCTTTCCTGGATGGACTGCATCTCATAATAGATTGTCCTGGGCTTATAAAGGCCTGGCCCTCTTGTTGCAAATGTGGGCAGCCCTGAAGGGTAATTTTATCTTTAGAGCGCCTATAGGTATTCCACCCAAGTAGCATTGCACATTGACTTGTCCCTCTGCCCATTTCTATGTGCTTCTCTTCTGTTTTACAGTTGAAGGTCCCAAGAGCACTCTTAAAAAAAAAAGAAAAAAAACTTTTACTTATCTCAGAGCCTGCTTTACACAGATCAAGTTTTTCAGAAAGCAGGGACAGAAACACAGTGAACACGATAATCTCCCTCTTTTGCCTATTACTGTCTCTTTAAGAACTAAACCCTTTTAGCCTATGGAGTGGGACATGGCAGGGGTTTAAAAAAGAGAAGCATAAGCTGAATCTGAACCTTGGAACGCAGTGTGCTATGAAAGACACCACAGCCTGAAAGACCCCGGACGTTAGTGCTGACTGTGCATATGGTATCATAGTAGTAGCATCCATGTTCCACCACCTCCCCTGGTTAACAATTCTTAAGGAAGAACTATCCCCATTTTACATTTATCTAACCATTTGTAAATATCTGGCTTCTTTTTTTTAGAGAATTTAGATGCCAAGGGTTAGAGGTATGCCTGCTTAGAGGAAGTCTGAATGGCAGAGAAAAGGAGGCCAATCAATCTCCCAGAAATTGATTGCACCAGGCTGTGTGTTTGGAGAGTGAGGGCAGTGCAGTAATGTTTGAAAGCATGCCCACAGAGTGGGGGCTGCGAGTCTAGATGAGGTTAAGTGCATTCTCTTCTTTCCTAACTGCACCATTGTGGGTGGTAAAGAGGAGAACTGATTTTTTTGTACTTTTATATGGATGAATGGCTGAATTTGCTCAAAGCTCTTTAAAAGGTCCCAGCGGCATGTACAAAACAGAAGAAAAGGAACATGCCTAACTGAACCTGACTTGTATTACATTCATCCCAAACTAGCCTTCTGAGGCTCTTGTGGAAGATGAGCTCAGGGGTAAAACTCTTTCCCACCCTTAACAAAACCTCACTTAAGTTACTTGAGATGAAAACAAGGAAAAGTCTGTATTAGCACTAGAAGGTAAAGAAGAATACCATTCCATCTGGAGCATTTCTTTAAATTATTGGTAGTAAGCAAGCAGTGGAGTGAGATGGAAATCAAGAGTGGCCACGGCCTGACTATGTGAATTAAATGCAGGGCTACTTAGGGAAAGGGAAGCTCAGTATTTGAAATCCAAAATAGCGATGCTTTTTCCTGATATGCGTGGGCACTAGGAAGGAGGTAAAGTGTAGATACCACCTTAACAGTTAACACATTTTGCTTAGGAAAGCCAGTCACCACCTGCACAGCAATGTCAAATAGTCAAGGCCAGTTTATATACTCACTCCCCTCAGGATGAAGTCCTAATGGAAACATTACCAGAAGAATATTGAAAAGATCTAAACCTCTGGAAAACATAAGGGTCGAGTGTTATTTCATCCAAAAAGACTCAGGTCACCTATTTATTATGCAGAATTTGCAAGTTTCTAGTCTTGTGTCTCCCTTAACACTTTTTTTAATAAAAGAGCTATTGTTGACGATTAGTTTATCATTTCTCATTGATTCACGATTTAGCAGATTGAAGTTTAAAAATGAGATTCAGTGAAGGTAAGGGAATGGAGAAACAATTCCCTAAAAGATGCACAAAATCAGTTTGACTGTTTTGTCTAAGTGACAAATTAAAATTGATTATGAAACCCATAGAGCTCAGATATTAGGTTGCTAATGACATAGACTGTTGTGTGTAGGGGGAATCTATCTTATATCTTTATGTGAAAAGTCTTTCTCTTGCCTAATTTATTAAGTGTTGAATGACATTTTTTAAAAAAAAGAATGTAGTAGTTTGACAATAAGGTACCCAGAGTCATTCACTGAGGCCTCAGCTTAATAAAGCCTTCCCAGGGAAGCTGTTGATAGTGTGTAACCAATGACTCCCTAGACTAGATTAAATCCCTTCTATGTGCTCACATAGCATTCCAAACATCCTTTAATATCACTCCTATTTCTCGTTCTTGTAATTAGTAATTGTTCCTCATTTTTCCTGCTCGGCACTAAAAGCCATTAAGTCAGAATAAATAATGTCTCTCCAGTCTAGAACATAGATAGGCATATACACTGTGTCCCTTTAAGTATCTGAAACATTTCCTATGATTTTCATCTAAGACAAGACTTTTGAGAAAATATGAACTTTATAGAACAGTGAGGGAAGAGAAGCATGATAACATAAAAAATGCTGCATTTATGAGAGAAAGAAATGAAACTGTAAATTTTAAAAATCATTAAAAGTAATAGAATAAAATGAACACTGAAGGCCATTCTTAAACTGTCTCAGATTGCAGATGACAGGAGCCCATCTTAAGCTGGAGACTGATGCAGCTCAGATCTTAAGGCAGCGGCACGTTACAGAGGCACATGTCTAGACTCAAAAGTGAAAAAGAGAGAATTCCATCCTTTGTAATCACTCTACTCTTCGAAAGCCATGGTCCACAGCAACACATTGAAATCTGCTCCCTCAAACTACCCATCACTCTGACACAGTCCACACCTCTACTGGGTACACTCTCCTATTCATTGCTTCCCACCTCCTCACTTTCTTTGATTCTTTCTTCTTGGGGAAATGGCTCAGTTCATCTCAGTACAAAAATAATAAACCTTACTATAGACTTGTCCCTTCTTTTCCCTTTAGGCAAGAGCATTTACAGGATTTTTTTCTGGTGGGTCAGAAAAGAACAGAGGAGGAGGTCTTTTCCCCAGATTGTTAATTTTTATATTGTCATAGATAGAAGTATGTTTGTTTGCTTATTGCTTTTCTTTCCTTGTTATAGTATTTTCCTGAACATCTGTTCTGTCCCCTATACCTATGTATCATCCAGATAATATCTCCTCTCTGATCACTATCTGTCATGTACCTAAGAAGTGGGTGGTTAAGAATCAGGCAAGTATATTCTGTCATTCTACAAATCCTTTCAATATTCTTTCCCCCATGGTGCTCGCTCTTGGATATCTGCAGCTCTGGCACATGGCTTGCAGCTAGGCATGGCTTGCAGCAGCTTTTATATCCTGTTCCAGCAGAGAATGATCAGGCCCTTGAGATGAGCTGGTGTGGATTCTTAAGCAGGCAATCTGGTTAAGATGAGAAGAAAATTCATGTGTGTACAGTTATATCCCAAGGAGCTAATACATCTGAGCTTAGGCTGGGGCTCATTGAGAAAGCATTGGGAAAGTGGTGGTTTATGGGGATAGTTTATCTTGCTTCAGAACCTAGTACCAGAAACATCCCTGGACTCATGTAGAATAAGGCCATGGTAGATTCCAGAAACCTAAATTACTAGGCCTTTTAATTTTTGTAAACATTTTGTGGGCAGCACTGATGTGGTCTGTTGTATATGGTTACAATGTGGTAGTCTCTCTAGGAGGCCACAGAGTTTATTGCTTTACATAGTTTGTTCATATTATGAAGCCTTTGGGATAGCGATTGGAAAGAATACTCAGGGTTGAACTAGACTGTTGACCTCATGCCAGTAGTCTTGGATAAAATTACTTTCCGCTCATGGGCCAGCACTGGAATTAAAACATGGTTCATCTGCCCCATGATAGCATCTCCTATTCAACTGGCTTCGACACATCAGGAATCCATGATTGTTGTTATTTTTGTTATAAGGCAGGGACCAGGTTTGTCCCCACTCTCTCTCATCCTGTCAGGTTCAAGGTGTCTAGGGTTTTTTAAGAAGTTGAATTTTCAGTGAACTCATCTCATTTGGACCTTTGAATATTGTCACATTCTTTGTACATTTCAGTGTTGTATTGGAAACTGGTTTCTACAGTGGTGGACTTCCCTGGTGGTTCAGACAGTAAAGTGTCTGCCAGGTTCAATCCATGGGTAGGGAGGATCTTCTGGAGAAGGAAATGGCAACCCATCCAGTACTCTTGCCTGAAAACCCCATGGACGGAGGAGCCTGGTAGGCTACAGTCCATGGGGTCACAGAGTTGGACACAACTGAGCGACTTCACTTTCTTTCTTTTTCTACAGTGCTGCTAAAATGTCATAACACAATGAACTGACTTCTCAAATCTTGCTTATAAGGCAGTTTTTCCTCAAACACTGGGCAGCCAGTATAGCAAAAACGTTCACAGGCTTTAGTTTCTGGCCCAGTTTCTGATCTTGTTCTCTGATCTGATCTAATTCTCTAAAACATCCCAATATCTCCAGAAGTGATTGAAGGAAGTTTTAGGTACCTCACCTAGAATTAGAAGGTGATAAGAATATTAAGTGCTTGAGGTATTATCATGTGTTAATAATGGTGCTAAACTAATGATTCTTCCTTCTTAGCTCTTATGAATTCTCAAATTAAAATTGTTATTCAAAGAGCACAGGAAGTGACTTTCATTGGCCAAACAGTTGATTGACCAATGTCCAGTTCATACAAATAAGCTCTTTGCATGTCTTTCCAGGTATCTTTTGACTTTCTAGTTTTGCATTCCAATTCCCTATGATGAAAGGGGAGAAATGCTATGTCAAGATTCTATACAGTGTTATCACAGGTTATAGAATTGCATTGTTTCAGATCAGTTCTCCTTACCTCTGAATGCCACTCCAGGAATTAAACACACTTTTATATCCCCTAGTTAACATACTACCCCTAGTTAAAAAGGGATATCTGTACTATTTGTACCCAAAAAGAGAGCCAAGACTAGCACAGTTACTTCAAGATATCTGAAACCTCCCTTCCCATAGAGGAGTTGGCGTCTATCTTTATATATACGTTACCATTTGATTGTATTGCTTTCTCACTTGGCAAAGAAAACCCAATATGGCAAGACCTCCTTAACAGAGGAGGCCAGCTGTGTGCTGGGAACTCTGTGGTCACCAGTTCTTGATTCTCTCTCTGGGTGGGTGCCTGGCAACAGCAATGACACCAGGCTGCTTGTGACAGGAGAACTGGGCCATAACTTGTTCCCTCACTCTTTCTACTTCTGTACATCTTCTTACTAGGAGACAGAGAAGTGATTGGTGAAGTTCTATGGGAGGATTTAGCATGCCTGCTTAGGCTCAATTCCAATGTACCATTTCTACCTTATAAGATTGGATAAGCCATGCAAATCCACTGTGAGTTAATGGACCGATAATACCCAGCTTATAACAGGTTAAGACAAATGATCACTTATTGTTCCATGGTCAAGCATTCCACCTTTACCAACCACTAATAACATACCAGGAACTGTTTCTCTGCTGCTGCTAAGTCGCTTCAATCATGTCCGACTCTGCGTGACCCCATAGACAGCAGCCCACCAGGCTCTGCCATCCCTAGGATTCTCCAGGCAAGAACACTGGAGTGGGTTGCCATTTCCTTCTCCAATGCATGAAAGTGAAAAGTGAGAGTGAGGTTGCTCAGTGTCCGACCCTTAGCAACCCCATGGACTGCAGCCCATCAGGCTCCTCTGTCCGTGGGATTTTCCAGGCATGAATACTGGAGTGGGTTGCCATTTCCTTCAACTGTTTCTCAAAGACATATAATTCTGTGTTGTAAATGACATGGCTTTGCTTCAGAACCCCAGAGGTTTTCCCATAAACTCAACAAAGAAACATTCTCGCCATTGACTACATCAGGACTGCTGAATCATCTAACTAAAGATGTAAAGCTGCTTGCATCATAGTCTGGACCTGCCAAAGAGTACATTTCTGCTCCAGGCTCCACTTTAAAACTGGCAGCCTTTTGTATCACCTAGTTTATGGACCAGACCCCTGTCTCAGATAAGGAATTGCAGTCTCCAGGATGCAAAGAGGCTGACCAAGTGCTGTGCTTTCTTCTTCTTGGCAAAGTATGTAAGATGCAGCAATTTGTGTTTTACTTTGGAGATACCTAGGTGCATTCCAGGTCACTAGAACTCTAGAAACTATTAAAATTAGATTCCTGAATCTTGTAAAGATTTCTTTCTTGCTTTCCAGAAAACCTGGTTCTTTCAAAGCCTTCAGTATACTAGTCAGCTCATACATCCTGCCCAATCAGTAGGTTTTCATGGGTATAATGGATCAATGTGACACTCTACATATTCATATGATCCAGATCTCTTCTGACTATATTATAATAGCAAGGAAGAGTTTTATCATGGTTTATAGATGCATTTTCTTGTCCATTTCATGTGAATGTTAGCCCTAGGGCTATTTTTGATACCCTTTCCTGAGTTGGATAGGAAAAAAACTACACTTACTTAATCAATGGCTGTATACAATTTACTCATTAATTGGCAATAGCCACAATTACGGTTTCTACTTGGCTGAGTTTACAATAGAATGCAATCATTTTCAGGATGCATCTTTGCCATAATATGAGCCACCCCATAATCTACTTTGGAAACACAAGCATTACAACTTTCCTCAGAATGGATAATCATTCTCTTTTTAATTGAGCTATAGTTGATTTACAATATTATCTTTTCAGATATACAGGATAGTGATTCAGTATTTTTACAGATTACACTCCATTGAAAGTTATTTCAAGGTAACGAGTATAATTCCTTATGCTATACAGTATATCCTTGTTGCTTTTCTATTTTATATGTACTGACTAGTTTGTATGCATTAATCTCATCAGTTCAGTTTGGTCGCTCAGTCGTGTCCGACTCTGTGCGACCCCATGAATCGCAGCACGCCAGGCCTCCCTGTCCATCACCAACTCCCGGAGTTCACTCAGACTCACGTCCATCGAATCAGTGATGCCATCCAGCCATCTCATCCTTGGTCGTCCCCTTCTCCTCCTGTCCCCAATCCCTCCCAGCATCAAAGTCTTTTCCAATGAGTCAACTCTTTGCATGAGGTGGCCAAAGTACTGGAGTTTCAGCTTCAGCATCATTTCTTCCAAAGAAATCCCAGGGCTGATCTCCTTCAGAATGGACTGGTTGGATCTCCTTGCAGTCCAAGGGACTCTCAAGAGTCTTCTCCAACACCACAGTTCAAAAGTATCAATTCTTCGGCGCTCAGCCTTTTCACAGTCCAACTCTCACATCCATACATGACCACAGGAAAAGCCATAGCCTTGACTCGATGGACCTTAGTTGGCAAAGTAATGGCTCTGCTTTTGAATATGCTATCTAGGTTGGTCATAACTTTCCTTCCAAGGAGTAAGCGTCTTTTAATTTCATGGCTGCAATCACCATCTGCAGTGATTTTGGAGCCCCAAAAAATAAAGTCTGACACTATCCCTAATGTATTCCTCCCCCTTGCCTATCCCCTATGGTAACTGCAAGTTTGATTTCTGTATCTGTGAGTCTGTTTCTGTTTTGCATGTGTATTCTTTTGTGTTATTTTTTTATATTGTGCATATAAGTCATCTCACATGTCTTTCTCTGAATCATTTCATTAAGCATTATGTTCTCTAGGTCCATCTACATTGTTGCAAATGGCAGAATTTCATTCTTTTTATGGCTGAGTAATACTCTACATATATATGGGTTATTATAAATATTCATATATGTGAATTTATCATCTATTGATGGACATTTGGGTTGCTTCCACATTGGGGTTATTGTAAATAGTGCTGTTATAAACATTGAGGTGCATGTACTTTTTTGAATTAGTGTTTTCATTTTGAGTATACACCTAGCAGTAGAATTCCTGGGTCATATGGTACTTCTATTTTTCAGTTTTTTGAGAAACCTTCCTACTGCTTTCTACAGTAGCTATAGCAATTTGCATTCCCACCAACAGTATACAAGGGTTCCCTTTTCTTCACATCATCTCTAGCATTTGTTATTTATAGACTATTTAATGATAGCCTTTCTGACAGCTGTGAGGTGATAGCTCATTGTATTTGAATTTTTCTAATAGTGATGCTGGGCATCTTTTCATCTGTGTGTCGTCTTTGGAGAAATGTCTATTCAGATCTTCTATTCCATGTCTGATTGGGTTGTTTGTTTTTTGATATTGAGTTATATGATCTGTTTATATATTTTGGATATTAACTCCTTGTCAGTCACGTCATTAGCAAACATTTTCTCCCCTTTTGTAATTATCTTTTGGTTTTGTCAGTGGTTTCCTTTGCTTTGTAAAAGCTTTTAAGTTTAATTAGGTCACATTTGTTTATTTTTCCTTTCATTTATCTTGCCTTAGGAGACATCTAAAAAAATACTGCTATGATTTATGTCAAAGAGTGTCCTGCCTATGTTCTTTCTTAGGATTTTTATGGTTTCAGGTTTTAAAATAGATTAAAGATCTAAATTTATGTTTGTGCATAGCATGAGGTAATGTTCTAATCTCATGTAGCTATCTAGTTTTCCCATCACCACTTGTTGAGACTTTTATCCATTGTACATTCTTTTTACACCATCTCTAGGCTTCTAAGTAAGTGCTACTTTAGCAGCATGTTCGTCCTAGTCCCTGGAAGGGTGGGACATAGTTTAAATCTTGTGTACCCAAGTCAATGATTCTTATCCAGTTATATATCCAGTCAAAGAAGGCTCAAAATCCAATCTCTAGGTACTGTCCTGGCACATGCTGACTAATTCTTATAATTTCCTGTAGTTATAATCTCTTTCTTCCCTGTGACCCTGACATCCTAGCCATTTTATAATGGAATAACCCTAACTATACATCTGGGGGAAGTTTCTAATGAGAGCTCTGCCACCTTGTATAGGAGAGGATTATATAGTGCCTTCTCACAGAGTGAGAGTAGAGGTGGAGCTAGCTCCAAAAAGGACAGTTGCACCATCTCTGGAGGCTCAGAGGACTTTAGGGTAGTCCAGAGAGCCACAGTGTACAGGAGGTATCCACCCAGATTTTCCTGTCCCGTATCAGGTTTCTAGGTTTTCCAAACCAGGCCTCTAGCCGTAATATAATAGATTTCCTTGGCTGAGAGCTCAACCATCTTTGAAGCTCAGTAATCCTAATGTTCAGATCTTTAGTCTCTTCCTTGGCTTCGTCCTCTCTTTCACAACAGGAGATAAGAGCCTCTTCGAAAGTAATTAATCTAAGACAGACTTCTGCCCTCGAATTTAGCCTTTAACTGTCTGTTAATCACTCTTATTTTCTCAGATCTCTCTGCAGGGTATCAAGTCATCTTTTAGAAAAGGTATGTGTATAGCCAATCCCAAGGGTACGGTGCACCTAAAGACCAAAGTCTGAATCACAGCAATACCCCGGGTGTTCTGCCAACCACGGTATTTCCCTAAGTTACCACTGGCGAACTATTTAGTAGTAGGGCTGCCACCTTATGTCATGGATTATCCATGTCCCATATTCCACTTGTGATGGGGTCATCCTTACCACTCTGGTGATGAATAATCTACTTTCAAAATCCCATTTTAGCTCCTGCTTTTTTAGACCACTCCTAATATTATACCAATTGTGCTGCTTCTAGAACTTTGGGAAGCATATGCTAAGATGGAATTAGTAGTAAAAGAGAATTACTGTGAAAGATAAAGGGAGGAGAGAGCAGAATTAGTCAGAGAAAGACTTCAGGCCATAATCAAAGTCTTATACCTGTGAAAGAACAGGACAGTGAAAAAAGATGGGGAAAGAAGAACCTGAAACTCTGATGCAACTCTGAGAATGCCCTGGGGCTCCCAGCCCAGCTAAGATTAGCTATAGACAAGTCCCATGTTGGCCTGAAATGTCTTGGCTCTAGTATTATTGCCATGTATGTGCTCAGTCATTGGCTGGGGCTGCTCAGGAAGAGTGTGGCCCTGGCTTGAACTCTCCAGTGGCTCCTATGGCAACTGCTTACAACCAGTGCAGATTCTTTCCCTGAGGGAAGAATGAACATCCTTGCTGTTATATGGCTTGATACACAAAACAGAACAAAAACCTAGTGACATGATGCTTCCAGGGGGAGACATAAGACAACTTAAGCATTATTATTTTTCAATCAAAATTCAAAAGCAAAGGAAATATTCCCTAGAACTTAATGACATGATTCTTTTTCACTTACGTTTTTACTATTGAAGTGCAGTTGATGTACAATATTATATTAGTTTCAAGTATATAACAAACATAGTGTTATATCCTGCAACTTCATATCTAGGTTGGTCATAACTTTTCTTCCAAGGAGTAAGCATTTTTTAATTTCGTGGCTGCAATCACCATCACAGCTGGGAAAACCAAGCCTTGACTAGACGGACCTTGGTTCGCAAAGTAATTAATGTCTCTGTTTGGAATATGCTATCTAGGCTGGTCATCACTTTCCTTCCAAGGAGTAAGCGTCTTTTAATTTCATGGCTGCAGTCACCATCTGCAGTGATTTTGGAGCCCCCCAAAATAAAGTCTGACACTGTTTCCACTGTTTCCCCATCTATTTGCCATGAAGTGATGGGATCAGATGCTATGATCTTAGTTTTCTGAATGTTGAGCTTTAAGCCAACTTTTTCACTCTTCTCTTTCACTTTCATCAAAAGGCTTTTTAGTTCCTCTTCACTTTCTGCCATAAGGGTGGTGTCATCTGCATATCTGAGGTTACTGATATTTCTCCCGGCAGTCTTGATTCCAGCTGTATATAATATGCCAATTGTAAACAGAGTTTTACTTTTCTGATTTAAATGCCAAACAGCTCTTTTTGTTATTTAATTGCTCTGGTCAAGACTTTCAGTACTATGTTGAAACAGTGGAGTGGTGAGAGCGGGCATCCTCGTTCATGATCTTAGAGAGACCACTGAATATGATGTTAGCTGTAGTCTTATCATATATTGCCTTTATTAAGTTACATTCTCTCTATATTCACTTTGTTGAGAGTTTTTACTATGTATGTATGGTGAATTTTGTCAAGTGATTTTCAGGTATCTATTTGAAATGAAATAATTTTTATCCTTCATATTGTTAATGTGCTGTAGAAATCAGTTTGCTATTTTTGAGGATTTTTGTATCCATATAATCACAGATAATGGTCTGTATAGTACTTTCTTTTCTGGTAGTGTCTTTGTTTAACTAGGGTATCAAGGAATGATGCTGGCTACATAAAATGTGGAAAATTCTGAAAGAGATGGGAATACCAGACCACCTAACCTGCCTCTTGAAAAATCTGTATGCAGGTCAGGAAGCAACAATTTGAACTGGACATGGAACAACAGACTGGTTCCAAATAGGAAAAGGAGTATGTCAAGGCTGTATATTGTCACCCTGCTTATTTAACTTCTATGCAGAGTACATCATGAGAAACACTGGATTGGAAGAAACACAAGCTGGAATCAAGATTGCCGGGAGAAATATCAATAACCTCAAATATGCAGATGACACCACCCTTGTGGCAGAAAGTGAACAGGAGCTAAAAAGCCTCTTGATGAACGTGAAAGAGGAGAGTGAAAAAGTTGGCTTAAAGCTCAACATTCAGAAAACGAAGATCATGGCATCTGGTCTCATCACTTCATGGGAAATAGATGGGGAAACAGTAGAAACAGTGTCAGACTTTATTTTTTTGGGCTCCAAAATCACTGCAGATGGTGGCTGCAGCCATGAAATTAAAAGACGCTTACTCCTTGGAAGAAAAATTATGACCAACCTAGATAGTATACTCAAAAGCAGAGACATTACTTTGCCGACTAAGGTCCATCTAGTCAAGGCTATGGTTTTTCCTGTGGTCATGTATGGATGTGAGAGTTGGACTGTGAAGAAGGCTGAGCGCCGAAGAATTGATACTTTTGAACTGTGGTGTTGGAGAAGACTCTTGAGAGTCCCTTGGACTGCAAGGAGATTCAACCAGTCCATTCTGAAGGAGATCAACTACTCTGGGATTTCTTTGGAAGGAATGATGCTCAAACTGAAGCTCCAGTACTTTGGCCACCTCATGCGAAGAGTTGACTCATTGGAAAAGACTCTGATGCTGGGAGGGATTAGGGGCAGGAGGAGAAGGGGACGACTGAGGATGAGATGGCTGGATGGCATCACGGACTCGATGGACGTGAGTCTGAGTGAACTCTGGGAGTTGGTGATGGACAGGGAGGGCTGGCGTGTGCGATTCATGGGGTCGCAAAGAGTCGGACACGCCTGAGCGACTGAACGGAACGGACATAAAATGTATTTGGCCATGTTCTTTCATCTTTTGTTTTTTAAGAGTTTGAGAAGGCTTGGTAGGAATTATTTTTCAATGATTAATAGAATTTACCAGTAAAGCCATCTGGTCCTAGATTTTTGGGGGGAGGTACTTGACTACCAATTAAATTTCCTTACTAGTAATCAGTCTGTTCAGATGTTCTATTTCTTCATGAGTCAGTTTTGGTAAACTGTGTTTCCAGGAATTTATCCTTTTAGAAGGTTTACTTTGTTGACTTATAATTGTTTAAAGTAGTCTCTCGATCATTTGTTTATCTATTGTAATCTCGCTTTTTCCCTAATTTTACTTGAGTCCTTTTCCCTGATGTGTCTAGCTAAAGGTCTCTTCAAGAAATTAGCTCTAAAACATAAGCACACAAGAAAAGAAACAAGCTCTTAGTTTCATAAATCTTTCATCTTTAGTCCATATATTTTGCTCTAATCTTATTTCCTTGATTCTACTAATGTATTTTTAATTTTTCTAGTTCTTTGAGATGTTAAGTTAGGTTGTTTTGAGATCTTTTATGGTTTTTTATGCTTATTGCTATGAACTCCCCTCTTAGAATTACTTTTCCTATACGCCATAGTTTTGGTGTATTGTATATATATTATCTTTGTCTCAATTTTTTTTTATTTCTTTAGACTCATTGGTTATTCATTAGCATGTTGTTTAATCTCCACATATTAGTGTGTTTTTTTCTTGTAACTGGTTTCTAATTTCATACCATTGTGTGGGAAAAGATGCTCAATATAATGATTTCAATTTTCTTGAATTTATTAAGACTTTTTAGTGGCTTAACATATGTTCTAAACATATGTTCTGTCTTGGAGAGTGTTCCATGTGTTGGGGAGCTACACATATCTTACTTTGGGATGGACTGTTCTGTAAATGTTAAGACTATCTGGCCCAACATGTCATTTAAGGCCAGTATTTCATTATTTTTGTCTCATTGATCTATCTATTGATGAAAGTGGGGGTATTTAACTGCCCTAGTATTATCATATTGCTATTAATATTTATCTTTTTAAATTAGTTACAATTTGTTTTATATATTTATGTGACCCTATGTTAGGTGAATAAATATTTTCAAATGTATGTCCTCTTGTTGGATTGACCCCTTTATTATTAAAATGTGACCACCTTTGTCTTAAAGCCTATGTTGTCTGATATAAGTATAATTACCCAAGCCTTCTTCAGTTTACATTTTCAGGGAATATCTTTATCCATCCCATCACTTTCAGTCTTGAAATTTGTGCCCATAAAGCAGAATATAGATTTTTTTTTTTAATTCACCAGCCACTCTCTTTTGTTTATTCTTTCACATTTGAATTATTATTGCCATTCTTTTTTCTTTCTAAACAAATAATTACTGCATTCCTTCTCTCTCTCTGGTGATTTGATGATTTCCTGTAGTGTAACACTTAGACTCCATTATCTTTTGTGTATCTACTAGAGGTTTTTATTAATGATTAGCAAATAAAAATATTTTATGCAAATCTTACAACAGTAAATTATAAGTTGAATTTGAATGCATTCTAAAGCTCTACAGTTTTACTCTCCCAATGTTTCATGTTTTATTAATAACTATCAAAACTTATATCCTTTTATATAGCCATTAACAAATTATTGTAGTTATTTTGTACTGCTTTTGTCATTAGCCTTCATACTAGACTTATAAGTAATTAACCTACCATCAATACATTAATTTATTCTTACCTTTAACACATATTTAGCTTCACCAGTGAAATGCATACTTCCTTATATTTTTATTTTCCTAATTAGAACCCTTGTTTCAGCTGAAAACCATCCCCTTAACATTTATTGTAAGGCCAGTCTATTGATGGTAAACTCCATCTTTTTCTTGCCTTAAAAGCTCTTTCTAATTCTGAGAGATAGCTTTGATGGATAGAATCTTGGTATCTTTTTTTCCTTTTGGGGCTTTGAATATATTATGTTTTTCCCTTTGGCCTTCAAAATTTCTGCAGAAAAAAGCTGTTGAGGATCTTTGCTATGTAAAAGGGAACCCACAGGGTTTTTTTTTTCTCTCATTAGTTTTAAGATTTTCTCTTAGTCTTTGATTAATTGTAATGTATCTTAGTATAGATCTTTTTAGGTTTCTCTCATTTGGAATTCTCCAGCCCTCCTGAGTCTGGATGGCTGTTCCCTTTATCTTCTCCTCTGGGGCCTGTTGATCATGAGCCCCTTTAGCTCTTTGTTCCTTTTCATTCTTTTTGTCCTTTAACTGGATGAATTCTACCACCCTGTTTTCCAGTGACTGATCCTTTCTTCTGCCTCATCTAGTCTGCTGTTGAAACCCTTGATGTAAGTTTTTAGGTAAGTTATTGTGTTCTTCAGCTGCTGATTTCTACTGGGTACTTATATTTTCTATCTTTGTTGAAATTCTTACTTTGTGTATTCTCCTAAATCCAGTGAGCATATTTATGACTAATTTTGAATTCTTTGTCAAATAAATCACTTACCTGTATTTCATTGGGTATTTTTTTTCTGGGGGTTGATCTTGAAATTTAGAACATATGTATCTGTTTCTTCATTTTAACTCTTTGTTGGTTTCCCTGCCTTAGACAAAGCAGCCACCTCTCCTAGTCCTGAAGGACTAAGCTTGTGTAGGAGAAGAGGCTTTGTGCTCGGCCCTGTCCTAGATCTTTGCTGCCTTTAAATCCTTTGTAATTTCCCAAGCAATTTCTTTTTGTTTTTAGTGATTCCCAATCCTTGAGGGTGTGCCAAGACCTATAGTGTCCTAAAAGGAAGGATATAAGTCAGCAGCTTTTAAAGTATGAAAATATTCCTCTTTCAGGGGAAGACTGAGAGATGAATATTTCTGGGCACTCCCTTTGCACTGAGCCCATAACCAGTTAGAAAATGTTTCTTTGTTTGCTACTGTTCTGTTGGACATGTTCATATGTTCTGGACATTTCTACTGCTTCTGCACTGTGCTTTAGATATATAGCTGATTAAAAACTACTTCCTAGTCATTACCGTTCTATGGGACTTACACACAAACAATGCTGGCCCCTTGAACCAGCTAAGAAAGCACACCTCACAAGTGACAGCCACACAACCAGGGCTGCTTACATGTACGTACATAAGTTCCTTTGTAAGAGATTCTAGGGACCTTACAAAGGGAGATTACAAAGATGGTGCCTGCTAGCTCCCCCATCTCTGGAGCACTGCAGTTGACCCCTAGTTGCATGTGAAATTAGAAGCCTGCTCCTCAGACTTAAGGTAAGCAAATAAACTACTTTCACAGAAAGATTGGTACACTTCAGGCTAAAGCTGAGAAACCCAGCAAATGGGCATATATAATGGGAAAACCGTAATTCAGACAGATAAATGTACCCCAAAGTTCAGTCCATGGAAGCAGGCTTTATGTCCAACAGAAGAATGGATAAAGATGTGGTACATATAGACAGTGGAATATTAGCCATTAAAAATGAAATAATGCCATTTTCAGTGACATGGAGGGACCTAGAGATTGTCATACTGAGTGAAGACAGAAGAATGGATAGCATATGATATCACTTATATGTGGAATCTAAAAAAAATGGTGCAAATAAACTTACAAAATAGAAATAGAATCACAGATGTAGAAAACAAAGTTATGGTTACCAAGGGGGAAAGGAGACAGGAGGGATAACTTGGGAGATTAACATCTGCACACTACTATCTATATAACAGATAACTAATAATGATCTACTGTATAGCACAGGGAAGTCTACTCGATACTTTGTAATGGCCAATATGGAACAAGCATCTGAAGAGTGGGTATATATAGGTATATGTGTAACTGACTCACTTTGCTCTGCAGCGGAAACTAACACAGCACTGTAAATCAACTATACTTCAGTAGTTTTTGTTTTTAAAGATGAAGACTGAATTAGAAAGCATTGGAGATAGAGCAGACCATATTGAAGAGAAATTTAGAAATGATATAGACAGAAAGGGGAAGAAAACTAAAACTAATGAAGACATCTATAACAGCTACCCAACACATTTTGTCATCCTTCCTAAAGATAATAGGTAACCCAGAAAGAGAAGAGAATGATCAGAGAGCTAATTGAAAGAGAAAAATAGCTGAGAACTTCCCAAACCTGGGGAGGCCATGAAACTAAGAAAACACCTAGTTATCTCAAAGCAAGAAGACTTTCTACAAGATGCATAAAAGTCAATGACAAATAATTTTAAAGGTAGCCAGGTTAAAAAAGTAACCTACACAGGATCTCCCATTAGGCTATCAATAGATTTCTCAGCAGAAGCTCTACAGTCCGGGAGAGAGTGAATTACATTCTCAAAATACTGAAAAATAAAGTCATCCAAGAATACTCTCTAGTGAAGTTACCATTCAGAATTGAAAGAGAAATAAAGATTTTCTCAGACAAACAAAAGGTGAGGGAGTTTATCACCACTAGACTTGCCTTACAAAAAGGCAAAAGTACACAAAAATTTGACTAAAGTGATATATAGAAAAAAGTGCAGCTCAAAAAATCAAAGGGAAAAAAGTCAGTAAAAATAACTATATCTAATTTGGTAACAAACAACATGAAAAGAGATAATTTGAGGGGAAAAAAAGCATAAAAGAAGAGGATGGAACCATATAGGCAAATTTATACATAGGATGTTTTGAGCAGAAATAGGACAATTTTATCTACAGAAGTTTGATACAAACATCATGGTAACTGCAAAACTAGAGCCGCGACACAAAACATTTTAAAAAAGGAAACTGAGAAAAACATCAAACTAATAGAATGGCCAGAAAACAAAAGATAAAATGGTAGTACTATGTCCTCATTTATCAGTAATTACTGTAAATATAAGTGGATTGAATTTACCAATCAAAACATAGAGTGGCTGGGATAAATTAAAAAACAAGACACCACTATATGCTGCCTCCAGGAGAGTGATCTCAGTTCTAAACACAAACATAGGCTTAAAGTGAAGGAGTGAAAGATGATATTTCAAGCAAATGGCAGTCAAAGTGGGTATAGCAATACTCAGACTAGAATTCAAGCCCCAAAAGGTAACAAGTGAAAAATATGTACATAAATGGAGAAATTGAGAGCAACACAAAAGTAGTAGGGAACTTACTCTACTTATAGAAAGTCATCAACACCCATCAAAAATAGCCTTAAATTAAACATTAGAACCAGATGAACTTCACAGATTTATACAAAACACTCTCTACAAATGTAGCAGGATGTACATCCCTTTCAAGCACACATGGAACATTCTCAAGGATAGACCACATATCAGAAAACACAAGCCTCACTTAAGGGTAAAATCATATTGTGCATGTTTTTGACACAATAATATGAAACTAGAAATGAAGTACAAGAAGAAAGCTGGAGAATCACAAATATGTGGAGACAAAACAGCATACTACTGAAGAATATTGGATGCACTAAGAAATCAAAGGAGAAATGAAAGATCCCCTCCCCCCACCCAAATATTGTAAAGGATGCAGCAAAATACCAACGTAGAAATGGGTTAAAAAACAAGAAAAATCTCAAACATCTAATGACAGCTACAGGAACTAGGGAAAGAAAAAATGAAGCCCAAAGTCAGTAAAAGGAAAGGAATAAAGATCATAGCAGAAATAAATGAAACAGACTAAAAAGACAGTAGAAATGATTGATTAAACTAATGGTTGGTTCTTTAAAAAGATAAATTGGCAAGCCTTTAGTTAGCCTCTCTAAGGAAAACAAGCTCCAGGAGCTGCTGATGCAACTCCAGGAGTTGGTGATGGGAGTTTGAGCAGGCTCAGGGAGTTGGTGATGGACAGGGAAGCCTGGTGTTCCGCAGTCCATCAGGTCACAAAGAATCAGACATGACTGAGCAACTGAACTGAACCGAAGGAAAACAAGAAATAGAAGGCTCAGGTAGATAAAAGCAAAAATGAAAAGGGAGAAATTAAAATGGCTAGCCTAGATATACAAAGAATTAGAATACTATGAATAGCTATATGGCAACAAATTTGACAGTCCAGAAGAAATGGATAAATTCTTAGATTCCTGTAACCTTTCAAGACTGAATTAGAGTGACAGAATATCTGAACAGATGGATCACTAGTAAGATTAAAGCAGTAATTTAAAATGTCCCCCCCAGACAAAGGTCCAGGACCAGAAAGTTTCACAAATAAGCCTTACTAAACATTTAATGAAGATTTTAATACCTATCCTTGTAAAACTCTTCCAAAAAAAAAATTTAGTAAGCATTCTCTCCTCTTCATTTTGCAGTGTATTGGCAAACCAAATGAAAATTTATAAAAAGGATCATATTATGATCAAGTGGGATTCATTCCAGGGAGCAAGGATGGTTCAACATCTGCAAATCAATCAGTGTAATAGACCATATTAACAGAAGGAAAGTTAAAAATCATATGATCATCTCAATAGATGCAGAAAAAGTATTTGAAAGGATTCAACAACCATTTACATAAAAAACTCTCAATAAAATGCGTATAGAAGGAACAGCCCTTAAAATAATAGAGGCCTTATATAACAAGTTGCAGCTAACATCATACTCAGTGATAAAAAACTGAAAGGTATCACTGTATGATCAGATACATGATAATGATACCCACAATTGCCACTCTTATTCAACACAGAATAATTAATTACCAGGGGCTTCCCTGTTAGCTCAGTAGGTAAAAAATGAAACTGCCTGCAGTGAAGGAGACCTGGGTTCAATCCCTGAGTCAGGAAGATCCACTGGAGAAGGAAATGGCAACCCACTCCAGTATTCTTGCCTGGAGAACCCTATGGACAGAGGAGCCTGGCGGGCTGCATACAGTTCCTGGGGTCACAAGCGTCAGACACAACTGAGCGACTAAACCACCATCACCAGAATAATTACACAAGAAAAAGAAGTAAAAGTCATTCAAATTGAAAAGGAAGAAATAAAGCTATCAATAATTGTAGGTGATATAATTTTATGTATAGAAAACCCTAGACAACATATTAAAAAGCATAGGCAAAACTTTGCTGACAAAGGTACATTTAGTCAAACTATGGTTTTTCCGTTAGTCATGTACAGATGTAAGAGTTGGAACCATAAAGAAGCTGAGCACTGAGGAACTGATGCTTTCAGACTGTGGTGCTGGAGAAGACTCTTGAGAATCCCTTGGACAGCAGGGAAGTCAAACCAGTTAATCCCAAAGAAAATCAACCCTGAATACTCATTGGAAGGACAGATGCTGAAGCTCCAATACTTTAGCCACCTGATGTGAAGCATCTATTCATCAGAAAAGTCCCTGATGCTGGGAAATATTGAAGGAGGAAGGAGAAGGGGGCAACAGATGATGAGATGGTTGGATGGCATCACTGACTCAATAGACATGAGTTTGAGCAAGCTCCAGAATATAGTGAAGGAGAGAGAAGCCTGGTGTGCTGCAGTCCATGGGGTTACAAAAAGTCAGATAGGACTTACTTACTTACTGAATAACAACAAAAAGACTGCACTAAAATTGTTTAAAATTATAAACAGATACAGTAAAACTGCAGGGTACAAAATCAATATATAAAAATCTGTTATATTACTATACATTTTAACAACAACCTAGCAGAAAGTGAAATTAAGAAAATCCAATTTTTCAAGGGTGTAATGAATATCCTATTAGCCATAAGTTAATTCACCATAGTTAAAAGTTGCTCAGTGCTTCCTGTAAAAGCCATTTAAGATAAAGTGCATCTTGTTGTTTTCCTCTGGAGAAGAGATGGATTAGGTCTGTATTTACTTATCTATTTTCTAATTGCTACCTTAACTTTCTTTTTGCATTCAGGAATAACAAGATTCCTCTTGTATGAAACATTGGAAGAGGCAAACCTATATTTTCATTTAATCTCTATACACATATGCAATGCTTTGCAAAATTGCAGTTCTGTAATCCGTTTATATTAGAAAAGTACATATTCAGTTGTTTGTCACTGGCAAACCTGGACTTACATTAAACATTTGATACTCAGAATCTAAAGGCACTTAGTAACTTACCTAAAATGAACATAGTTCTCTCAGTGAATTCTCATGATTCTTCTCCATGTCCACTAGATTCTTTGCTAAGGTATATTATCTTTTCTCTGAAGCTTAAATATTTCCTCTAATGTCTACCTAATGGGTAGAAACTTGTAGAAAATTAAGTACCATGTAACTGGGCCACCAACACACTATTGTTGTCTACTCCTATCCCAATATTCTTGATACTCTTTCCCCTATCCAAACCTAAGTGTGACCCTCATTGATTATTTTACCTACTATCCTCACAGCAGGTTGTACTTGGGAATTCATAGCGAACTATCCTGTTACTCATACAGCCTGAGAAGAGTCTTGATCAATTCCACTTCCCAAAGCACCTTCACAATTGACCCTCTGGAGAGTAGGAGGCTGAGGCATTTATGCACTGGCTCTTATCACCCCCAGGTGAGAGTTATCCTTTATGGATTTAACTCCTGTTTTCTCCTGGGCTGTTACTGTATTTGGGCCGAGTGACATTTCAGAATTCCAAGGAAAGGAAAGCTTAGGGATGTGGCAGGCACTTGAATCAGGAAACTACAATCAAGCATGAGAATTTTTCACAAGTACTATTAACACAGTTCTATGGAATTCATTACACAGTTCTATGGAATTCAAATCCTGAAAGATGATGCTGTGAAAGTGCTGCACTCAGTTTGCCAGCAAATCTGGAAAACTCAGCAGTGGCCACAGGACTGGAAAAGGTCAGTTTTCATCCCAATTCCAAAGAAAGGCAATGCCAAAGAATGCTCCAACTACTGAACAATTGCACTCATCTCACATGCTAGTAAAGTAATGCTCAAAATTCTGCAAGCCAGACTTCAGCAATACGTGAACCGTGAACTCCCTGATGTTCAAGCTGGTTTTAGAAAAGGCAGAGGAACCAGAGATCAAATTGCCAACAGCTGGATCATGGAAAAAGCAAGAGAGTTCCAGAAAAACATCTATTTCTGCTTTCTTGACTATGCCAAAGCCTTTGACTGTGTGGATCACAATAAACTGTGGAAAATTCTGAAAGAGATGGGAATACCAGACCACCTGACCTGCCTCTTGAGAAATCTGTATGCAGGTCAGGAAGCAACAGTTAGAACTGGACATGGAACA
>SJXQ01006171.1:145663-158266 GCA_006408695.1 Aepyceros melampus
TATTGACTATGCCAAAGCCTTTGACTGTGTGGATCACAATAAACTGTGGAAAATTCTGAAAGAGACGGGAATACCAGACCACCTGACCTGCCTTTTGAGAAACCTATATGCAGGTCAGGAAGCAACAGTTAGAACTGGGCAAAAGGAGTACGTCAAGGCTGTATATTGTCACCCTGCTTATTTAACTTATATGCAGAGTCCATCATGAGAAACGCTGGGCTGGATGAAGCACAAGCTGGAATCAAGATTTCTGGGAGAAATATCAATAACCTCAGATATGCAGATGACAGCACCCTTATGGCAGAAAGTGAAGAGGAGCTAAAAAGCCTCTTGATGAAATGAAAGAGGAGAGTGAAAAAGTTGGCTTAAAGCTCAACATTCAGAAAACGAAGATCATGGCATCTGGTCCCATCACTCCATGGGAAATAGATGGGGAAACAGTGGAAACAGTGTCAGACTTTATTTTTGGGGGCTCCAAAATCACTGCAGATGGTGACTGCAGCCATGAAATTAAAAGACGCTTACTCCTTGGAAGGAATGTTATGAACAACCTAGATAGCATGTTGAAAAGCAGAGACATTACTTTGCCGACTAAGGTCCATCTAGTCAAGGCTATGGTTTTTCCAGTGGTCATGTATGGATGTGAGAATTGGACTGTGAAGAAGGCTGAGCACTGAAGAATTGATGCTTTTGAACTGTGGTGTTGGAGAAGACTCTTGAGAGTCCCTTGGACTGCAAGGAGATCCAACCAGTCCATTCTGAAGATCAACCCTGGGATTTCTTTGGAAGGAATGATGCTAAAGCTGAAACTCCAGTAGTTTGGCCACTTCATGTGAAGAGTTAACTCCTTGGAAAAGATCCTGATGCTGGGCGGGATTGAGGGCAGGAGGAGAAGGGGACGACAGAGGATGAGATGGCTGGATGGCATCATCGACTCAATGTACGTGAGTCTGAGTGAAGTCTGGGAGTTGGTGATGGACAGGGAGGCCTGGCGTCCTGCGATTCATGGGGTCATAAAGAGTTGGACACGACTGAGTGACTGAACTTACTTACAGGTAACAAATGCACATTAATATTTGAGAAACACTGGCCTGGGAGATAATGGAGTCTTGAGCTAGAGGCAGCCTGTGTCCTGAACCACCACTTGGAAGTAAATCACCAGCTAACCAGGAATACTCACCCCACACTAAACAAAGAATAAAGTTCTCTTGTGGCTGAGGCATTTTAACCTGAGGTCTATTTATGACAGGTGAAGTGGAGATGGCACCCCACTCCAGTACTCTTGCCTGGAAAATCCCATGGACGGAGGAGCCTGGTAGGCTGCAGTCCACAGGGTTGCGAAGAGTTGGACACAACTGAGCACTGACTTCACTTTCACTTTTCACTTTCATGCATTCGAGAAGGAAATGGCAATCCACTCCAGTGTTCTTGCCTGGAGAATCCCAGAGACGGGTGAGCCTGGTGGGCTGCCGTCTCTGGGGTCGTACAGAGTCAGACACGACTGAAGTGACTTAGCAGCAGCAGCAACAGTTGCATGACTATTACAAGATTGATCTAGAAGGTCTGAGAACACAGCCCAAAGTGATTTCATTGTAAAATAGCTTTCAAATTTCGTTTTAAGGCTTCATCTTCAAAATTCACTCAAATTTATCTCTACTTCATGGTGTATTTGTGTTTCTTTGAATGTAATAACAGTGTTTTCAATTATGTGTTAATTGAATTCACTGCTGCTGCTGCTGTTGCTAAGTTGCTTCAGTCATATCTGACTCTGTGCAACCCCAGAGATGGCAGCCCACCAGGCTTCCCTGTCCCTGGGATTCTCCAGGGAAGAACACTGGAGTGGGTTGCCATTTCCTTCTCTAATGCATGAAAGTGAAAACTGAAAGTGAAGTCGCTCAGTTGTGTCCAACTCTTAGCAACCCCATGGACTGCAGCCCACCATGCTCCTCCATCCATGGGATTTTCCAGGCAAGAGTACTGGAGTGGGGTGTCATTGCCTTCTCCAAATTGAATTCACTGCTCTCCCCTAAATCTGGAAGTAAAAGTGAATCTGCCTGCAATGCAGAAGACCCAGGTTTGATCCCTGTGTCGGGAAGACCCCCCTAGAGGAAGGCATGGCAACCTTCTCCAGGATTCTTGCTTAGAAAATTCCATGGACAGAGGAGCCTGGTAGGCTACCATTCACGGGGTCACAAAGAGTTGGACACAACTGAGCAACTAACACTTTCACTTTCTTTGAATGGAATAACAGTGTTTTCAGTTATGCATCAATTTAATTACTTCACTGCTTTACCCTAAATCTGGAAGTAAAACTGAAGCTCTAAGAAGATGTGTCATGTATATCTTTGTTGCTTTCCTTTCCTCCCAGGGTTTAGGGTGCACTTTTAAAAAGCATGGCATTGAGACAGAAAGTATGTGGCTACACATAACATGGTAAGATTTGAAAGAGATTTGTCTCCAAAGAGTATGTTAAAAGACAAGAATGACTTGTTGCCATTAGCTTCTGGTCTCTAGTATGTGATTTCAGAAACTTTAACAAGTTCCACAAGGAGAAGAAATCCTGCAAAGCAAACCTTCCCTCAGTCTGTCAAATGATATCACAAATTGAATGGGTTTATCTACTCTGAATGGCCACAAAACAATCCTGTACTTTTGTAAAAGTTGGTGCCAGGATGCAGCACAAATCTATTGAGCCCTTACTATGAGCCAGTCCCTGTGCTGGACACATGCCTGCATAAGATTTTATTTGATATCAACCACATATTAGAGACACAATGGTAAAGAATCCTCCTGCCAATGCAAGAGACGCAGATTTGATCCCTGGGTTGGGAAGATCCCCTGGAGTAGGAAATGACAACCTACTCCAGTATTCTTGCTTGGAGAATTCCATGGACAGAGGAGCCTGGAGTCCATGGAGTCACAGAGTTGGACATGACTGAGCAACTGAGCATGCACTCACACACATATATTAGCGAATAATATTTTTGTCCTTAATTTTGAATGAGGAAACGGAGGATTGGAGGGATTAGATGGCTTACCAGACCTCACAGTGAATTGACTATAACACTGTCTGACTCCATTGCCATCCTCTTTTCACAACATCATTGTGCCCTGGGCAGTTGCTTATCTACCTCTTTTGTCCTAATGTATTAGGAAATGAAAGAGAAAGGACCCTGGGACAGACAGAAAAATTGAATGCCAGTGAGCAAGCGCAAGCTCTTTCCTGTATAGAAAAGGGGCAAGGAGTCAGTTAAAAGCAGATGGATTGGCCTCCTCATTGCCCTCCCCAATTCTGCCATTTAGAGGCCCAGTGCACCTCACACCTGTCTCCTGTTCATTCTTTCTCGCTCCTTTTTCAGTCTCAATGCCCTATCCTTTCTGCAATCCCTAGGCTTTTCTCTCTTTCTCTGGGCCACCTCACCCTCTTTTCCCCTTCCCATCCTTTGATTCCTCACCACTGGCACCACCACCCTGCCCTCTGTGAGCATCTCTCGCGCCCCCACCCCCACAGCCTTTACTCCTCCTGCTCCTTCTGTTTATTTATCTTCTGCTCAGCTTTCAAGGCCCCATTAGGGCCCCACCACTGACTCTGCTTTTACAATGGCTCGGTGGTTTTGAGATGAAGTAAAACGTCACTAATTTGTTCTAATTGGGGGGAAAGGTCAGTCTGCCTTAAATGAAAAGTAGGAGTGATAGGATATTTGGGGGGAGAAAATGCAATCTCATTACTTTCAAGTGCATAAAGCAATCCCAGTGACCAAGACAAGAGGATAAAAGGCAGAGCTATATGTCTCAGAGATCTGTAAGTGTTTTGACAAATAAGCATGGCTCATTTATAATTAGGACATTCAGTTTAGAGATACAAATACTGATGCTGAGCTCTATGCACTGAAGTAGGCTAATATTTCCCTTGTTTACACAATTAGTTTGCGAAAAAGGCTCTTTCATCACAGACACAGGTACAATCTCATTAGAAGTGTCCAGCGTTCAGACCCACTTTCTTATGCCATATGACCTGCAGGAAGAGTGCTTTGTTCAGTCAATTCTCCAAAAGCAATAATGGTGAACAACAAAAGTACTCATTTTTCTGTTTCTCTTGTATGCAAGAGTTACTGTCAATGAAAGAAAAAAATCCCTATTCTGGTCTCATTATTTGAGGGTGAGGATGAGGAGGTGTATTGCAAAATATTGAATGGACACAAGCATAGCCAAACCTCAAATGGTCTTAGTTTGGACTCTACTAATTTAGAATTGGTAAAAACTGATGAACCAGCCTACCTTAATTTTATGCTGCAAGAAGCCAATTTGGTAAGCTAATTATAATAGTAAATAAGATTTTCCTGCAAAGATTTATAAAATTCCTTAAAATACCAATTTTCCATGCAGTGTTTAATACTTACATAGCACCTTCTTCATTTAAGTATAACATTAATCAGCTAAACATCTTACCAATTTCTGGAAGCAGCTCCCTTGAGCAAGTCTTATTAGGAAGCCTTCTTTGGCATATTTTACTTTATTGTGTATGGAAGTGAATAGCCATACTATTTTCTTTTTGAATAGCTTATAATCAAGGCTTCCCATCAATTTGAACCAGTCTTCTCCCATCCTACTTTTCTCATAGCTCAGCAATAATTTCTTCCTGTACAACTAACCAAAAATGGGAAGAAATGGGGGATGAATTCTACAAAAGTCTCTCTGCACCATTAGGAGGCTAGGGTCCTTGAATTTCTGTGCATCCTTACTCTCTATCCCTGATAGTGTGGAGATAAGTAAGTAACTGACAAAAAGGAACATTCCACCATAGTTTACCTTGTAGTCTTAGAGTCTTCTTTGTAGTCTTCCTTGTAGTCTTCTTTGGCATTCAGAATGGAGATATCCCATGTCTTGCTATGGAAACATCATATGAGCTTTTCTTCAGCTACCAGGGGAGTCGATTGATATAAAACTGCTAACCTTTTCTAAAAATCATTAATCAGAGTCTCCTTCTTGCAATTGTGAGAGTCTTCAGTTTTAACCCAAAGAATTCATGAAAGCGGTCCTTGAAATTGTTCAGCAGGCCAAAACTAGGGAAATAAGGGAGGAACTTTTGCTTACAAACCATTAGAAGTACATTTGAAGGGATTAACTTTGTTCAAAAGTCACTAATTTTGCTGAACAAGGTCATGGGGCCACTAGTCTGAAGTTCCATGCTTTGGAGTTCAAACAAACAACATGCTTGGAAAGGAGCAACAGGAATTCATTATTAACAGAGTATACTGAATGGGGGTGAGGTTACTGGATTCAAGAATAGTGATCCATACCTGACAACTTTCAAGGAAAAGTTGAAAGGAAAGCATCTGCTTGCAAATTTCAAAGGGACATGTTCCAGATGAGAATATCATGGAGACGAGAATATGATGACTTCTATTTAGGGGTTTAAGAAGATAAAAAGGCCCAAGTTCCCTTCTCTCCTTTATCTCCCCAAATGCCAAATTAGCACAATATTTTAAGGGTAGCACAATGAAATTTAGTATAATATAGGTAAAAATCAAGATTTTTCAGAAAAGTACTTGCTTTTTATGTACCATAGTTTAAAAGCAAGCAGGGGTGCCTTCTAAGTATGTTTTTATTCATATTGAGGTTCTGATATTTTCTATGGGTATATTCAGTTTTGACACTAGAATGCAAATCAAAGAGAAAATGGAATTTTGTTTACAAATTTCTGCTTACAAGTCTGTATGAATAAATCTGTAAAATGACCAAGGGTGATTTAAAAGAGTTTTAAAGAGTTATCAAAAGTAGTGAAATATACAAATTGAAGAATTACTGATTAATAAACTTTTTGGCATATCTTTTAGTATACATGTTCTTAAATGAAGCATATCTGATTCCTGGAAGTAGTCCCACACCTGTGTGCTTTAGGATTGGAATCAGAGATGTTCTGAGTAGAAAGAGACTTTAGAAATTATCTAGCATTATTTTTTCAAGTTTCCTTTCTTCAAATTTCTTCAATCAACATAGGAAAGAACAATATAGGAACCTCGTAAAAAGGAGAGTCTCTAGTTAAAGTAGGGATCAGGGAGTCTAAAACCTAGTGTACTCCCTCACCATCCCTTCTCCCACATTTGTTGTCCAGAGAAGCTGAGCTTTACAGAAACTAAGTGACTTGGCCTAGTTCCCTCAACAATAAGTGTGTCAATTTCCAATTAACACTCTTAGAGTTAATTTCACTCCTAATTTTCTTTCATCATCCTCACCTCCATTTTCTACCCCCTTATATCTCTAGGGCTTCCCTTGTGGTTCAGCTGGTAAAGAATCTGGCTGCAATGTGGGAGACCTGAGTTCGATCCTTGGGTTGGGAAGATCCCCTGGAGAGGGGAAAGGCTACCCACTCCAGGATTCTGGCCTGGAGAATTCCATGGACTGTCCATGGGGTCGCAAAGAGTTGGACACGACTAAGTGACTTCCACTTTCACTGTATCTCTAGTAAAAAAACACATGTGCAAATACACACACACACACACACACACACACACACACACCATCCCAGGTGGCCATTAGAAGCTTCTTTTGCCTCTCACAAGCTGCTAACATCTCACTGTGAATGTCTTTATTACTTTCTTCCAGGAATATTTGCATTTCCAAAGAGAAAAGTAGGAAGACAGCAATGGTGAAACTAATGAAGTGAATCACTAAAGATAGCATGACAGCACCATGGCAAATTTTGCTGTGTGTGGCCTTCCTCAAATTACACGCTATAGGGAACCTCATATTTACCCAACATTTAAGCCTAGCCCTGCTGGCTCATTTAAAAAGAGTGGCTTCAGACAAAACCTCAATAAGAATTTGCATTTAGACCATTTCTATCTTGAGATTTGAACAAGCAGAATGAGGGTGAAAGGTGCCCCCACTCTTCTTTAGGGGTTTCCACTTTGCTGAACTTCTTTCTGAATAGGTGCAATGTTCCAGAATACTTCGCTTTGTTTACTCTATGATTGGGAGACAGGCCTATAAGCCTGTGTGTGTGAGTATGTGTGGTGTGAGAGAGACAGAGGACATCCATGGAGAGAGACACACACAAAGACACAAGACTGACACAAAGACACACACACACACAGAAATAAAAAGAAATAGAAACACAGAGAGTGACACACACACACATATACAGAGAGATACACACACAAAACGATACAAGAGAGAGACAATGACAGTGAAAGATGGCAAGATAAAAACAGCAACACCCATACACAGAGTGAAACAGAGAGAAGGTTAAGATTGAGACTGAGAAATTGAGAGAGATACACACAAAAAATAGAGCGAGAGACAGATCTACACAGAGAAGGAAACTAAAGAAAAATCTTTGAGAGGGAGAGGAAGGCTGAGAGTGATGGAGAACACTGAGACATAGAAGGAAAATCATGGTGATCAGAGAAGAGAGAAATCACTCCCATTACTTCTTTCTCATTGGAACCCTTCAATGTTTGTTTCTTTTGTGCTCCATGTAACTTTGAAATAAGTTTTATTATCTCCTATTCAGAGGCAAACTGCTTACAGCAGTATCTGCTGCTCAGAAACAAATTATTAAAATCTGTCTCTAGAAAATGCAATTGTTTGGGAATCACAATTATGGTAGTATGTGAGCCAGAGCTGAAGCCAGGGCTGACAGAGGATCAACATGATGAATTGACAAACAGTTTTCCAGATCTCTAGTGCCAGACATTTACATCTCTCTTTACCCCTGCTGGGCTATGTGATTCTGGGGTGGGGGTGTACTCCTTGTAAGGCAGATACAGGGCTGAATGTAGCCCATTTTCAATGTCTGTGTGCATGGAGTTCATTGCAGTCTTAGGATCTTCTCTGTGCTCTTGGTGGGAGCAGTGCTCACTTCAGCAGAGAGTTCTCCATCTTACCTATTCTGCCAGGAACCTTCCCACTGCCATCTAACACTGGATGCTGTAATACTTCTCACCATAAAAAAAATGAAAAAAGGGAGAGGCTCACATGGTCTCACAAGTCCATATTCTGCAAATGGTTCTGACAAGCACATATAACAGTTTTGAGCCATTTTTCACACACACACACACACACACACACACACACTCAAAGAGAAAAAGAGACAGAGAGAGAGAGAGAGAAATCAGTGCTTATGTCTACCAAAAATGCACACAAGAATGTTCATAGCAGCTTTATTTACATGCTTAGTCACTCACTAGTGTCCAACTCTTTGCGAGCCCATGGGCTGTAGCCCCCAGGAGGACAGACTGTAGCCTGTCCATGGGGCTACAGGGGATCTTCTCAACCCATGGATTGAACCAGGTCAACCCACATTGCAGGAGCATTCTTTACCATCTGAGCCACCAGGGAAGCTCAAGAATACTGGAATGGTCAATCTATCCCTTCTCCAGGGGATCTTCCCATCTCAGGAATCCAACTTGGGTCTCCTGCATTGCAGGTGGATTCTTTACCAACTGAGCTACCAGGGAAGCTCACTTTATTCATAATAGCCTCAAACTGGAAACAACTCAAGCATACAAAGAGAACAAATAAATAATGTATAATTAATTATGTATTCCTATAGCAGAATGCTTCACAACAATAAAAAATGAATTACTCATGTGCACCACATTGCAGGGGCTTCCCTCCTGGCACAGCAGTGAAGAATTCACTTGCCAATGCAGGAGATACCGGTTCAATCCCTGGGTCAGGAAGATCTCCTGAAGAAGGAAATGTCAACTCATGTCAATAATCTTGCCTGGGATATCCCATGCACAGAGGAGCCTGGAAGACTGCAGTCCACGGGGTCACAACTTAGCAACTAAACAACAACAACAAAAACCACATAGCTGAATCCCACAGCAGATAGGACCTATAAGTGAAGGAAAAGTGAAAGTCGCTTAGTCGTGTCAGACTCTTTGTGATCCTGTGGACTGTAGCACGCCAGGCTCCTCTGTCCACAGGATTTTCTAGGCAAGAATACCAGGGTGGGTAACCAATCCCTCCTCCAGGGCATCTTCCCGACCCAGGAATCAAACCGGAGTCTCCTGCATTTCAGGCTGATTCTTTACTGTCTGAGCCACCCGGGAAGCCCATAAGTGAAAGAAATCAGACACAAAAAAATACATATTGTATGATTCCACCTTTATGAAGTTCAGGCGTATATTCTCAATCACTAAGTCGATTCCATCTCCTTGCAACCCCATGGACTGTAGCCTGCCAGGCTCCTCTGTCTATGAGATTTCCCAGGCAAGAATACTGGAGTGGGTTGCCAATTCCTCCACCAGGGGATGGAACCCACATCTCCTGCTTTGGCAAGTGGATTCTTTACCACTGAGCCACATGGGAAGCCCTGTATGAAGTTCAAAAACAGGCAAATCTCATGAATGATAATAGTAATAGAAGTTTGAATGACTATTGCCTCAGTAGGGAAGGTATAAACTAAGAAGGGGCTTGAGGAAGATTTCTTCGGTGTTGGAGAATTTTTATATTTTAAATGGTTGGGGGAAAATGAAAAAATAGAATATTTCATAGCATGTGAAAATTATATGAAACTCATGTTTCGTGTCCCTAAATAAATATTTATTGGCACACAGCCACATCCATTTGTTTACATATTGTCTAAGGCTGCTTTTGTGCAAAGAAGGCAAAGTTGAGTAGTTGCGACAGAGACCA
Organism: Aepyceros melampus; assembly: GCA_006408695.1. Taxonomy (NCBI): domain Eukaryota; kingdom Metazoa; phylum Chordata; class Mammalia; order Artiodactyla; family Bovidae; genus Aepyceros; species Aepyceros melampus. Next base: position 155,312 of record SJXQ01006171.1, read on the forward strand.
TATGGCTTGCAAAGCCTAAAATATTTACTCTCTGGCCTTTACAAAAAAGTTTGCTGACTCGTGATCTCGGTCATGCTTACACGGGTGTAGACATATGGAAAAACTCGAGATGTGCATTCCAGATTAGTGCGCTTTATGCACTTTACTGGAAAGATTTTTTCATGATGGAGAAAAATGAAGATTAATAAGAATACTTGCTCAAATGCTTGGTGTACATTAGTTCAGAAAAGAAATGCTGAATTCAGTCCCTTTTTTACTTTCCTTCTTACTGATGAGAATCATTCCTTTATACACCTTCTTTATGACCAAAGTATTACATGAAGCAATATTGGAAGCAACTTTGATATAAATTAACCCATCAGTGAAGCTCTTTCAAGTCATGAAATTCAAATGGACATTTTGCAGGTAGGAAAAACATAATTAATATATCATTTCCTATTTCCTAAAAAAACAAAACAGTAAAATGGAAAGCTGTTTTGGCGATAACAGAATGTTTGACTCTTATTGGTGGTCCACCTCTGAATCAAATCATTGTTAAAGGTCATTATGACTTGATTGCTTAAAAAAAAATCCCCATACAACCACAGGAAAATATCTGCTACAATGAAGAGGCCAGTGTAAGCCAAATGACAGTGATAAATGCATTATAAACATGTCATTTTGGAAGCTTGTAATGATGCAATTTCTTTACATTGTCAAATTTGCTCCTAACTTTAGTTTCATATTTTCGCTGTTTCCAATATTCATAAATTGTAATGTATATCAAGGAGCACATTTCAGTGTGAAAACAAAGAAGAACTGGAAAATATATCTACAAGATGGCTTCAGGGTGGGAAATGCATTTGTTTCTAAAATCCAGGAGACAAATTTAAAATCACAGTCTGGCAGTCAGACAAGTCAGTGACAGCCTTTCATTAAATCTTGGCTAAACTGTATAGTTGTTCTGTTGTTGTAGTTGCTGCTATTTTTACAGCTATAGTTGTGAACCAAACAATATGAGAGTAATCCAAATACAGTGGCAAGACAAAGCAGAGCAATATTGTTAATCAGCTTGTGTTCTTTATGCTCCTATTAAAGACATTTTATATTCATCTTCTAACTGCATCCAGCCTCAGATATTCCAACCAAGCGTACTTCAACTGATCTGAAATACCTGGCAGCTTTTAATATAAGGTTGCCGGAGTTCTCCAGGCAAGCTCTAAGTCCTTTTTTAGGATCTCTGATGACTGACCCTACCTCTTGAAGTGGTGGGAGGTTTTAGCTCCAACTTAAAGTCTACTTGGTTTCAGAAATTCATTTGTACATGAGAAATATCCTACCATGCAGTTGTTAGAGGGTTAAATGAAACAGGTAAAGTTCCAAGAACACAGTGGTGCTCTATGATTGATACTGATGTCAGCTTTCTAAGAAATCCATTTGGTCCTTTCACCTAATTTGGTGGTAGTTGGATCTGGGTAAAGTGGTGCAATTACAGTGCTGTTTAATAGCACTTTCTGCAGTGATGGAAATGTTCTGTATTTGCACTTTCCAATTCTGTATCCACTAGCCACATGTGGCTGTTGATCACTTGAAATGTGCCTAATGTGAATGAGGAACTGAACCTTAAATTTAAAATCAAAGGTAAATAGCCATATGTGACTAGTGGGTGTCATACAGCCACAGCACAGCCTTAAGGGACTAAATTTTACTTACTAAAGTAGCTTTCAATTAGATGTTCTTATCCATTTTGAAATGCCTTGGACCTGTTGGGAAGTTTGGTGAAACCTATTGGACAATTTCTTTAAAGTCTTTTTTTCCTTTCTTTTAAAATATAGCTTTATTGAAATATAATTCACATGTCACACAATTCACCCTTTTATATAAATCAGTGGTTTCTGGTATAATCACAGATATATGCAACCATTACCACAGCTGACTTTAGAACATTTTTTAACACCTCAGGAGGGCTTCCCAGGTGGTGCTAATGGTAAAGAACTATCCCTGGGTTGGGAAGATCCCCAGACGAGGAAATGGCAACCCACTGCAGTATTCTTGCCAGGAGAATCCCGTGGACAGAAGAGCCTGGCATGTTGCAGTCCATGGGGTTGCAAAGCGTTGCACACAACTGAAGCAACTGAACACCAGCAACTCTTCTACTCTTTCCCTGACAACACTCAGCTGTTAAGCTTCACTACTTGCCTGCTGATTGCTCTATTAGCCATTACAATAGCCCTGAGGCATGAGTTCCTCTACAGACTAATCTAATCAGTAACTTCCGAGGTCAGTACTTGATATTTGTTCTGATTTCATCAGGGTTCGAGAAGGCAATGGCACCCCACTCCAGTACTCTTACCTGGAAAATCCCATGGACGGAGGAGCCTGGTAGGCTGTGGACTATGGGGTCACTAAGAGTTGGACACGACTGAGCGACTTCACTTTCACTTTTCACTTTCATGCATTAGAGAAGGAAATGGCACCCCACTCCAGTGTTCTTGCCTGGAGAATCCCAGGGATGGCGGAGCCTGGTGGGCTGCCGTCTATGGGGTCACACAGAGTTGGACACGACTGAAGTGACTTAGCAGCAGCAGCATCAGGGTTCCTCCCAGCTCACTTATTACCTTGATTTCTCCTACAAACTAGCTGACCTATAGTGTAGCCTGTATAGGCCTTAGGTTCTCAGTCCTCTGCCCCATTTCCTTCACCACAATCTCTACTCTTTTTTTTTAGATTTACACTTCTCCATGATCTACTGCAAAGAAAGTCTGTTCCTAAAACAGGAGCGAGCTGCTTAATGGTCTACTTCTCTCCCCATCCCAGGAAAATCTCTGGGCCTGGGCTCTAGCACCAGTGGTGGAGATGAAGGTAAGCTTCTCTTTTGAGTGACAACCCCATTCTAGGAGCTCAGTGCTCAGGTAAGGTGGGGTGGCAGTATCTGAGGTTTTCTTGGCTTATCTCTCCTGGTGTGGAAACACCACC
>SJXQ01006171.1:158439-201808 GCA_006408695.1 Aepyceros melampus
GGGGCATGGGCTATTGAGGCCCAGGTATTTTTAGCATGCCAGAGCCAATGTACAGCCACTGTTTCACAAGTGTGGAGTAGAGAGAAGAAAGGAATCCTCACCTCAACTGCACTGCCCAGGGCTTAGCCTCAGCAACAAGCATTTGGGAGTAGGATGAGAAAACACTGACATCTTGGTCCTCCTGGGAAGAAAGCTGAAAGCTGTGGAGAGGGGGAGCCCTGTGTTCTTGGCTCTAGCGATCTGGAGTGGAGTCTCCTCACTGAACTGAGAGGGCAGAGGGAGAGAGTGGTCTTGGTTCAAATACCAGACTTTCTTACAGGGGACTATAGTCAATATCTTATAATACTCTATAATGGAAAATAATCTCAAAAATATTATCTGTATATATGTATCATTGAATCACCTTGCTGTGCACTTGGAACATTGTAAGTCAATTATGCTGCTGCTAAGTCGCTTCAGTCGTGTCCGACTCTGTGCGACCCATAGACGGAAGCCCACTAGGCTCCTCCATCCCTGGGACTCTCTAGGCAAGAACACTGGAGTGGGGTACCATTTCCTTCTCCAATGCATGAAAGTGAAAAGTGAAAGTGAAGTGGATCAAGTCGTGCCCGACTCTTAGCAATCCCATGGACTGCAGCCTACCAGGCTCCTCTGTCCATGGGGTTTTCCAGGCAAGGGTACTGGAGTGGGGTGCCATTGCCTTCTCCAACTATACTTCAATAAAATATATATATTAAGAAAAAAAATTTTCCATACGTTTTCTTGAATAGCTGATTTTTCATTCTTCATTTGCCCTTATTGTTACTAAGTCCAAGCTTGCTCTGCTCGCTGCACAACAGGCCAGTGGATCCAAGAGACGAGGTGTTGAGGTAAGGAAAACGACTTTATTCAGAAAGAGCTGATGGAGAAGATGGCAGGCTAGTGCCTCAAAATAACCATCTTGTCAGGGCCAGGTTGCCAGGTTGCCGGGTTTTTTTTTTTTTTTTTTTAATGAATCAGAGGTGGAGGGGAGGTGAGGAAATAGAGAAAAAAGACTATTCAGTCCTTGCAAATGTCCTCAAAAATGGCAAGCCTCAGGCAGGGGAATGTGTTAGTTTCACTTCCTCATAGTTCTTCACAGGTAGGTGGGCAGCTCAGGTTGTCTCCCCAAAGCAGCCATTATGTATGTTTATAATAATAAAAAAGGGTTAAAGTCACAAAGATCCAGTATAAATTTTAAATTAACCCTTCCCAGTTACATTATGACCATTTCCAGAAGCTTTAAATGGGGATATCTATATCTATATATTACCTATATACATAAATATATAAAATTACATATAATATATTATATGTGAATATATATATTCTTCCCTGGTGGCTCAGAGGTTAAAGCGTCTGCCTCCAATGCGGGAGACCTGGGTTCGATCCCTGGGTCGGGAAGATCCCGTGGAGAAGGAAATGGCAACCCACTCCAGTATTCTTGCTTGGAGAATCTCATGGACTGAGGAGCCTGGTGGGCTGCAGTCCATGGGGTCACAAAGAGTCGGACATGACTGAGTGACTTTACTTACTTACTTACTTATGTGAATATATAATTATGTATAATATATAATCTCCATTTTATTGGAGAGCAGATCAGCAGAGCTCTTCACACTGTTATGTCAGAAGCTGATCTCCTCTAAAAATCTCTTCAAATAGGTAAAATTAAATACACATGATTCCAAAGGAAATTAATTAAATTGAAATATACAGCTTTCAAAACATTTACACACACTATGATATATTAACATATATACTTTTAAATTAATGCATTAAATATATTTTAATATAAATTTATTTATTTTAATTGGAGGTTAATTACAAACTGAGATGACCCAGAGGGATGGTACAGGGAGGGAGGAGGGAAGGGGTTTCAGGATGGGGAACACGTGCATTAATATTGATAATAAGACAGTGATAACTAAAAAATGTCATAAATTCAAAATAGTGATGAATATAAGTTGTATTTTAAAATATCTGGTAAAAGTTTAGTATAATATGCAAATATCTGTGATTATTACTGTTAGAAAAATTACGGGGATGGTTAAAACTACTGCAGTGTGTTGCCTATATTCATAATTAAAGAAAATGCTACAATTTCAATTAGAGATTAGTTAAAATAAAGATATAAATTTTTCCCTTACAAATTCAGGGCACTTGAATCATATTCATGGACTCTTTGGGGGGGTCATAGATCCCAGGTTCAGAACCAGTCAGAACCAGTGCTCAAAACTGTCCCCGAGATGAGGAGAGAAAGTGAGGAACCCTGAGAAATCTCATCCTGTTCTGTGATCAATAAAGCACTAGTAAGGCAAAACTTTGGAGAAGGAAATGGCAACCCACTCCAGTATTCTTGCTTGGAGAATCTCATGGACTGAGGAGGCTGGTGGGCTGCAGTCCATGGGGTCACAAAGAGTCGGACACGACTGAGTGACTTTACTTAAGGCAAAACTTAAGGAGATCCAACCAGTCCATTCTGAAGGAGATCAGCCCTGGGATTTCTTTGGAAGGAATGATGCTAAAGCTGAAACTCCAGTACTTTGGCCACCTCATAAGAGTTGACTCATTGGAAAAGACTGTGATGCTGGGAGGGATTGGGGCCAGGAGGAGAAGGGGACGACAGAGGATGAGATGGCTGGATGGCATCACTGACTCGACGGACGTGAGTCTAAGTGAACCCCGGGAGATGGTGATGGACAGGGAGGCCTGGTGTGCTGCGATTCATGGGGTCGCAAAGAGTCGGACACGACTGAGCGACTGAACTGAACTGAAGGCAAAACTAAAGTTTAGGCTATTGCAAAATCTAAATGTCTTTTCTTCAGTTTCCTTAACCTCCATTCCTTCTTTATCTGGACAGCTGAAATCATGATCTATACTTTTTATAATTTCTTTCTCTATTGTGTCTTTTCTCATATCTAGCTATCTTCTCTCTCTGAAATGGATCAAAATGTTTCTGTTAAAATTTTCCTCAATTCTTGTTACCATGGCCACGTTAATCAGTCCCTCTTCAGACCCCTGACTCTCAAATTGCTTGCTATCAAGAATGGAGCTTTATTATTTCTATCTGACAAGCTCCCTGCCATATTACTTTGCTTCCACCACTCATTTCTTCTTCTCTTGCAAGGGTTGGCTCAGTATGTGACATATACAGTCCAGGGCTTTAAGCTAGAGGCACTCACCATCCCATGATTTTTTCAAAGGAAAGCCCTAGCACTAGGATCCAAGGAGAAGCTGGTTTTGTCATAGACTCCAGGAGATGCCACTCTGGACAAACTCAAACTGCCATTCTCATTTGTTATTTTAGGATGTCACAGATATTTGGAAAATGATTACCCCGATCCTCTGCTAAACCTTTGTTCATCTGTCTAACTAGCGTCTTCCCTCTCCCTTTTCAAATCCTGCCTTAAAATGTCTCTGATTTTCAAGGTATTGCCTCTGCCTTCTTTCACTTCTGGAGGAAATCAGTGGTTTGTTCATAAATCCAGCTGTTAACATTTTTCTACTCCATCCCTGTGCAAAAGGCAATTTAAATTTGTAGAAGCCTACCCTGATTCCTTTCATAAAATTGCAAACTAAATGAAGTCCACATATATGTACTGCTTGCTAAGGCCATTTGATCAGTCTAACTACACACTTTATATCCAGACTCTGTAGCAATACTACTGAAGGGCTGCCTTTAAATAGAAGACTATATGCATAGGTAGGTGATGGAAGAAAAGAACAATTCTGTTGCTCCCAATAGGCAAAGTCAATCAATTTTCTTTTAGTAAAAACTTCTAAAGGCAAAACGTTGGGAAACATTCAGTGTAACAGAACCATTTTAGTGCCTGGGTAGGTGCCCCATTCTAATATTTCTTTGTTTATCAACTGCTCATACAAATTCTCTGCAATGATGATTCTGTACAAAAAGACACTTCTCCCCCTATCTGTACATATAATAACTCTTTCTGGGATAAAAATACCTGGTCCTGTACTTTTGCACTATATTCAGGAGAAGAAGAAAATTAAAACTGAACTGTAGATAGGGTCCTTAATTCTCATTTGTCCCGGCATCAAGTAGAAATAGCTGCTCAATTACCCTTGGGGCATTCTTAAGATATTTCCCCATCATCTCCCCACCAAAATAACACACACACACACCAAACATATCCTTCCAAATCACTGAAATCAAAATAAATTCTGAGGCGATGTTGTGTGTATACTTCCCACATTTCTCTTCTGTTATCTTCAGGAACAGGAGTCTTAGTAAAAACTTCAATGAAGAAAAATTCTGCTTTAATAAACTAATTGGAGATCCTCTTAACTTAGTAGAACAAGATAAAACCAGTGTGTAGGAAGAAGGAGGGGGCAGAGTGCCAGGTTGCCAGTTTCTTTTTGGATGTACTGAGTTTAAGAGTCTGGAGAAATATTATGGAGATGTTCAGCAGGATGTTAGAAATTCAAGTATATTGGCATTTCACAATTTTGGATTTTATACCAGAATACCAGATTCATACTCTTAGATATTTATAGAGTTGATCTGAGTAGAAAGCTCCACTTAGACAACTGTCTTGTGGGTGCACTGAGATGACCCAGAGGGATGGTACAGGGAGGGAGGAGGGAGGGGGTTCAGGATGAGGAACATGTGTATACCTGTGGTGGATTCATGTTGATGTATGGCAAAACCAATACAATATTGTAAAGTAATTAACCTCCAATTAAAATAAATAAATTTATATTAAAGAAAGAAACAATATGTGAAAAAAATGAATTAATGAATCATTATTTTCTTATTTTGGATATTGCCCTTTGTTCAGTCTTTGGGTCTTGAAAACATAAGTTTTGAAAGCATTTGGCTCTAGATAGCATACTTGTGGTCCTTACACTGTTTTATATAACAAAATGTTGACTGACATCCATATTATTATAACATCATGAGAAGTACCCTATTTTTCACTCTGTTTCCCAGAAGCAACAATGGTCACTTTGTGATTTTTTTTCATCTAAACATTTCCTTTGAGCTCTACAGCTCAGCTACCTTTCCAGGAAGTTGAAACTTGAAGGCTGGCCTCATAACAGATAAAAGAAAAGGATGTTTAATCATCTTTGAGAATTAAGCACATCATATTTCAAATGACACTAATAGTCAATAAAACTGGATGGTCTAATTGTCTTTTCACCCAAATGAAATGTCCCCAGCACCCTCTTTATTCATGTACTATTCTCTAGGTAATTTAGGCAAAAAGCTTCTGCTTTTATACAAATTACTTTAGACTGTCATGTGGTTGTTCTCAGCCTGAATTGTCCAGATATAGTGTGGGTTTATGAAAGAAAGGTGAGTTGCCTTTAAATAGTTGTGGGAGTGGGATTTTATACATTAGGTGCATGTCATTCTTCACTGCTGCCTTTAATGTCTGCAAAGAATACCTTTTGTGGAGATCACAGAAAACATGGTACATAGGAGCACTTCGGGATCTTTACACCCAAATTTAAATGATAATAACAGGATGCAGATTGCTCTATAGGCTTTGATGAACATGTGCACAGACAAGACCGAGTATTCAGTGATACCTAGCTTCGCTCCTATGTTGGTTATTTTCTGGAACCATATTAAATATCTATCCAATAGACATTACGCAAAATGTTACTCAGGAATGGAAACTGAAAGCAAAGCTGATTTAATGAGTGGATTAAAAATAAGATGATCAGATGGCCCATACAGGTTCCACCAGTACCATATTGGTATGAGGAGCCATTAAGTAAGTGGTCAAGCAATCATGAAAAGTTCCACACTGGGGTCCAATGAGGGACCAAGTTATACTGATCCAGTTAAAGAGAAGCTAGAAAGGGTTTTGGAAGATTTTTCAAATTCTAATATTTAAGTTAAACCAAGAAGAGTACTTTTGGGAACAACAGCATGTAAACAAAGAATTTACAAGTGTTCTCTATAGATTCTGAAACCTCTCTGATCCTGAACTTGCACATAAAGTTTGAAGACTTAGGCCAGACTGGTGTACCCTCTTTGCCTGGGGTTAATGGGGAAAGCATGAGCAGAATCTTCTTGGTTGGCTTGTTCTGGCTGCAACAACAACTCTGTGACTCTGTAACACTTACCAGAATCAGCCTGGAAACTACACAAAAATATTCAGGAATTGTCCTTTCTTGTTAATGTGGCCCATGGTGACTGGTCCATGTGTGACTACTTAAATTGAAGAACAGTATATATTTGCTATATGCTTCCACATTACTAACAATTCCATACTTGATAACCCATTCTGAGCTGTTATTTTCAAATACACACACACACACACACACACACACACACACATCTCCCAGTGACAGTATGCTAGAGAATGTTACTGCAGGCAGCCATAAATTCAGGATGACCTCAGCAATATATACAGTTGGTTGACGCTAGAAATCATAATCAATATTGAAAGCAATAGTCAAAAATGGCCCTTGAGTTGATTCATATTATTTATGGCAGAAACCATCACAACATTGTAAAGCAATTATCCTCCAATTAAAAATAAAATAAAATAAAAATAAAAAATAAAGCTCAATAAAAATGGGTTAAAAAGGCAAATTTTATGTTATGTGTGTTTTACCACAATTTTTGAAAAGCATGAAAATATGATGAGACGGAAATAAGCAAAAAGTTAAGAGAAGCAGTAAAAAAAGATTTAAAAAATGAATACTTGGTACATTTGTATAAAAAATGGCGCTTGAGTATAAAAGGATTCCAATGAGTAGTTATTTGAAGAAAATTTTTCATGACATGAAGAATGGCATTTTCAAAACCAAGCTACAGACTGAGTCAGGTTGAAAAATACAAAAACATATTTGTCCAGGTGCTCCTAGAGCTTCTCATCAATATTTTAGCAGTAAACAGTGAACCTATTACTAGGGTCACATGGCGTGCTGGTTAATTTTTATTTAAAATGAGTGCCATTATTTGTAATCATCCACATCTCTGAAATGGGCTCTCAAGTCCTGCTGAATGGAAGCTTGACAATGGTGATCTTTTAGAAAATACCAGCAGCTACTTGAAATATTTACAAGAATGTCAAGATGGGAAAAGTTATAATAATACTCATGGTCAACCTCATCATCTCTTAGGAGTGCGTCTGCCCATGTTCAGGCTTGGACACTAATGTAAGCTGATGGAGGATGTGGTTCAAAATGAAGATTTTTCAGAACTACAAATAGGAGAGCTGCTAATTTGCAAAGCAGAGTTTTCAAATTATTTGCCTCAGTGCTCCACTTTCTTTTGTAGCTTTTATACCCTAAATTCAATTGGTAGCTAGCTTACCAAGATGTGGCCTTGAATTGGAGCTCTCAGAAGAAACTGAAGGTTTCTACCTTAACTTCTTTCAGGTTTACTTCCTGAGATGGTTAATTTTATGTGTTAACTTGATTGAGCCATGGGTGCCCAGATATTTGGTTAAACATGATTCTGGCCGATTCCCTGATGGCTCAGTTGGTAAAGAATCTGCCTACAATGCAGGAGACCCAGGTTTGATCCCTGGAGATGGGAATGGCAACCCACTCCAGTATTTTTGCTTGGAGAATTCCAGGGACAGAGGAGCCAGGTGGGCTACTGTCCATGGGGTCACAAAGAGTCAGATATGACCGAGCGACTAACACTTTAACACTGGGTATTTCTGTGAGGATGTTTTTGGATGAGATACTTAGTAAATAGTAAAACAGATCATCCTCCCTAATGGGAGTGGCCTTCATCCATTCAGCTGAAGGCCTGAATAGAAAAAGAAGTCTGACCTTCTCTCAGTAAAACAGAAGTGCTCTGGCCTTGCTGCTCTCCAATTGGAACACTGGCTTTTTCCTGTATTTGCACTCAAACTGAAACATCAGTTTTTCCTGGGTCTTGAACTTGTTGGACTTCAGTCTAGAACTATACCATCAGGTTCTAGTTCTCAGGTCTCCAGACTCAAACTGGAACTATGGCATGGGCTCTTTTGGGCTTGGAGCTTGCTGACTTACCCTGTAGGTCTTGGGCTTTGTCAGCCTCCATAATCACATGAGCCAAATAAAGCATATGTCTTTATGTTTATTAGATACATACATAGAGCCATATATATTTAAATAGATATCTATCTATCTAGTGATAGAAAAAGGTTGGACAACGAGGAGACAAGAAAGAGGACATGAAGTCTAGTGGGGGGAATATCAAGTTGGACAGAGGCCTGTTTGTTTCAATGGAAAAAAAATGAGTAAGTCTACAGAGAAAACACAAGGGAGGGTGAATTGATAGAGAAAGAACTAGGAGAAGTTGAAAGGGAGAGAACTGTTTCAAAAACACTTGAGAAATGACTGTTTCATAAACACAGACAGAACAAATCAGTGGTACCTGTAGTATCATCAGTATTCCTCCAACTGGAATATGTGATCTTCCTAGCCATGTTATCATGGAAATAAGGGAATCTTAGATTCTGCTGCAAGAATTGTGGGAGAACTTGAACACCAGCTGCATTTCCCCATAGAAATAAGGCTCTAAATCCTGACTAGGTGTGGTTAAAAGAACAATATTACTCTCTTCAGCTATACTTTATTGTTATCTTATCTGGAGATCAAACTACCACTTATGACATTGTTTCTATGGGGAAATTCTCTCAATTCTCTGAAAGACATAGTGTGCAGATTGAGAATTGCCCTTCAATAGCTTGGAGGCTGTCCAGCTATTCCAATGCTACTAATATTGGGGGGAAAAACTGGGAACTCAAAATCATTTTCCTAACCATCCAAGAAAACCAGCCTTATTGATTTGTGGGCATATCTCAATTCAACCCAAAGTGGCATTACTCAGCTTGTTTGGCTTTCTTATTTACCACCCTTCTCTCCAAATGACTCTTAACCGTTCCCTGAAATCAATTTTCCTCTTCTCAGTAGAAATGTTTCTGGCATCTGAGGATGTGCCAAAGAATGGATCACAGGCTCTGAAGGCAATATTAAAGAGGATTTTCAAAGATCATTTTGAACAGTGGTAGCCACTTTAGAATAAGTTTGTAAGGTCCAAAAGAACAACTCTGAAGTTCTGAGAAATAAGTTTGCTAATTATAATATATTTGTCTGAAGTTTTTTTAAAAACCAGAGGCCATATTTTAGACTATTAGTTGTCTCTTCAGGGATTAATTTCTTTTCTGGCCAGCTTAATTGTACATGTTAAGAGCCAGGGACTGTAGTTTCTTTATGGTTCTATATGTATCTCTATTTGGTGGCTTGCAAAGAGCTGATGTTTAAAGGATGCTTTACATTGATAATCAATATGATACATGTTCTCTTAGTACTTATGACCTAGACGTGAAAATAGTAGTAAATCTCATCTGAGCTGTTTTGAACAGAACATAGTACGTGTAATAGAAAAAACTTGCAAAACACAGAAAGAACATATAAAATAGATGATGGCATAGTGCCAAAATTAGCTTGTAACACAAACCACATGGAAGGAAATAGAGAAGACCCTAGAAGATGGAATGATCAATCTCATCTTTTGAGCATAAGAACAGAAGTACATACTGAAACTTCCAACTCAATTTGACAGTTTGGGTGTAACTCTCATTCTACAAACTACTCTGCCTTTCTCTCTCACTTCCCAAGGCTTTTCCAGGAAAATCTTATCCTGGTTTTCCCCTCAAATCCTATCCTGTTGACTAGCTCGACATCAAATTCATCAGCTCTTACTTGTTTTTTTTTTGCTATAAATGACTCCAGATTTCAAAAGGCAAACTTACTATTTTATTGTCATTTTCTGTAGTGTGTTTCTAAATTGTTCTCAATATAATCCAAAGAGGGATATTTCCCCCAATTTATAACAGGACACCAAAATGCAGGTTAACAAAGCTAGCATCTTAAGGAAAAAAATTCCACAGATTGATATCTTAATATCAATGTCATATTCTTAAAGACTGCAAATGAAATCTGATTTGCTATTGGATAGAGAAAATGAAAAATTAAGATGTTGGCAGGAACAAGAGTACGAATATTCATGAAGAAGGACAAGCATATATTTCCCTAAAATGTAATGCTCTCCTACCCAGGGGAGGCCATCTGGCCTCTTTGATTGCTAGTTAGAACCATTAAGACAAAATGGGGATACTACCTTATTGGGTTTCACCACAAGCCTTCTGATATCATCCTTAATATTATGGTTTCTTCCTAAATGTTTTGTGTTAATGGTACAAATTGAAAGCAACAACAGCAACAACTCACATTTAAGCTGAGTACAGTCCATCAGATTCAAGCAAACACTCCTCATTAATATCTATAATCATTACCTTATCCCAAAGAAGCAAAGATAATAACAATACAGGCCTGCTCCACATACAAACTGTTTTCTTGGCTCTTAGAACAGACACTGTGTTCGTTCATGATCAGTCACTTCAGTCTTGTCTGGCTCTTTGTGACCCTATGTACTGTAGCCCACCAGGCTCCTCTGTCCATGGGATTCTCCAGGCAAGAATACTGGAGGGGTTTGCCATGCCATCCTCCAGGGGATCTTCCCAATCCAGGGATCAAACACAGGTCTTCTTCATTGCAGGCAGATTCCTTACCATCTGAGCTATCAGGGAAGCCCTAGAACAGTCAGGCAGCCAGTTAACTGCTTATTCTTCACCCATGCTGCCAGCACCTGAAGGCTTAGGAGTCTCTCAAGCAGAGTGGCAATAGTGTTGAAAACACTGATGACCCGGATTTCAGACACATTTCCTCAAACTGAGCTATGACAACACTGGAGTAAAAGAAGCTTGTATTGCTTTACTTATCTATACATTACAATCACTGGTACATAGCTTCAAGTTCCTCAATATTGCCGATTTTTTCAGTGCTTTAGTCCCAGCTCCCACCCCTTAACCGCTTACTAGTGAAGTCTGTTCTCTCCTTAGTCCAGATTTTCTTCTTACTAAAATATTTTTTTTCCTGACTATGGCTCCATCAGTCAGACCTCATTTTCTCTTGTATCTGGGCCATAATCACTTCTTCAAATGGTCCTCATTGTTCTGTAAATAATTCTTTTGGTTCAGTTCAGTTCAGTCACTCAATCACGTTCGACTCTTTGTGACCCCATGGATTCCAGCACACCAGGTTTCCCTGTCCATCACCACTCCTGGAGTTTAATCAGACTCATGTCCACTGAGTTAATGATGCCATCCAACCATCTCATCCTCTGTCATCCCCTTGTCCTCCCACCTTCAATCTCTCCCCACATCAGGGTCTTTTCAAATCAGTCAGTTCTTCTTCTGGAGAAGGTAAAAAAAAAGAGACAGCACCTAATGACCCAAGTTTCATTCAACATATCCATTACCAAGCAAGCAATTGTGATAAATTAGCTATATATAGAAATAGCATAGAGTAGGGCACTGTTTCCAAAGAATGGCATGCATACTTTTTGTGATATGTAAGATGATTTTAAGTGGTACATAAACTAATATTTGAACTTCCCTGGTGGCTCAGTGGTAAAGAATCTGCCTGCCACGCAGGAGACATGGGTTCAAGCCCTGGGTTGGGAAGATTTCCCTGGAGAAGGAAATGGCAACCCACTCCAGTATTCTTGCCCGGGAAATCCCATGGACAAAGAAGCCTGGCGGGCTACAGTCCATGGGGTCGCAAAGAGTCAGCAACAACTTAGAGACTAAACAACAACAACAACAACAAACTATTATTTTCATGATAATATTTATATATTTATTTTATTGAATGGGTATACACACACATGGGTGGTATTAGAAAACTATGATTACTCAGATTATATTGCCTAGGATAAGATTAAGTTTTCTAAAAAGGAAAGAGTAATTTTTTAAATTAAGTAAGTAATAATATAGATGTGGTAAAATCATGAAAGTGGTACCCAAAAGAACAAAATTTGGGAAACATTTGTGCTATAGTTAAGAACTCTCCCATGTTTTAATCCCCTGCTCTGCCACTTATAAGCTATGTGACTTTGGGAAAGTCCTACTCATTGAGCCTCAGTTTTCTCATCCATGACATACACTTACTTCACAGGGATAAAAAATGAGAAAGACATAATCTTCCTCCCTGAAATAGATAGGTATATCCAAATTAGGGCTTGAGTCGTTCAACTGATCTTTCAAGCTAGTATAAAAGGAGGAGACAAAACATAACAATAAATAGCAGGGGCATGAAATGGGGCTGGGGTTGTTTATAATAGAGCCTTTGCTCAAACAATCTCCCAGGATATCAAAAATTACTTTTTAGTAGATGTTGAAAGAATACATTGGGTTTCATAACAGACTCATCTGGAATAAGAGACTGCTCTTCTAACATCCTCTGCATATCTCTGTATTTACCAAATTGGTTTAGAAGTTATATGTTTCCGTCTCTGTTTCTGCCATCAGCTTGGGAGCATCATTACAACAGCAACTATGACTTTTCATCTTTGTATCCCAACACCTCACAAAGTGCTTGTCCCAGTGTAATGGCTCAATAAAGGGCTATTGAACTGAAAATAACAAGGCTTATTTTTTTGTTTGTTTGTTTGTTTGTTTTGTTTTGTTTTTTATTTAAAGCCCTTAAAACCCTGGTAACTTTATGATGTAATATGCTATATCTTGACCCACATATCAGTGAGAACAGAGAGCCACTACCTGAATTTTCAATGGCTCCAGAGTACTAGCTGCTACTGCTGCTGCTAAGTTGCTTCAGTTGTGTTCGACTCTGTGCGACCCCAAAGACGGCAGCCCACCAGGCTCGCCTGTGCCTGGGATTCTCCAGGCAAGAACACTGGAGTGGGTTGCCATTTCCTTCTCCAATGCATGAAAGTGAAAACTGAAAGTGAAGTTGCTCAGTCCTGTCTGACTCTTAGCAACCCCATGAACTGGAGCCTACCAGGCTCCTCCAACCATGGGATTTTCCAGGCAAGAGTACTGGAGTGGGGTGCCATTGCCTTCTCTGCCAGAGTACTAGAGGAAATGTCTATTTCATGAATGATACTGGATAAAATGAAAATGGGAAAATTCCAAGGTGAATATAATGCAAAGGGAAACCACATGATTCTCTCCCACAAATAAGAACTTTGAGAAAAACCAGAAATCCTTGGGTAGAGAAAAGAAAACTCTACTGCCCAATGATGACAGGCTCCATATCCCATTCTTACAATTTACTTTATTGATATGAATGCATTTCTGTCATTCCTTAATGAAATCTGGTACTTGTGGCATGAGACTGAAAACATTGCATCTCCCCCCCCATCACCGGCTCTACTTTCCCTTATGACTGTAACTAATGAACAAGAAGAGGGAGATAATCAGTATCATTGTTAGCTAACTTTTTGGAAGAAATCAAGACCAATGAAACATGGAACCACCTTACCCTAATCTTTATTATCAAGAACAGAAGACCTTAAAATACCCCTGATTACTATTCCATGATAGATTAACTATAGAAAATAACACTGGGACTTCCCTGGTGGCACAGTGGTTAAGAATCTGCCTGCCAACCCATGTCCTCTGGTTCAGCAAGATCCAACATGCCGCAGAACAACTAAGCTCATGCACCACAACTACTGAGCCCACAGTCTAGAGCCCGTGCTCTGCAACAAGAGAAGCCACTGCAGTGAGAAGCCCATGCACAGCAACAAAGAGTAGCCCCCATTTGCTGCAGCTAGAGAAAGCCCATGCAAAGTAATGAAGATCCATCACAACCAAAAACAAATAAATAACTTAAAAAAAAAGAAAAAGTCATTAGCCTCCAATTAAAATAAATAAATTAAAAAAAAGAAAAGAACACATTGTCCACTCATAATATCAGCTAAGAGATAAATATATATAAATGAGTTATTCTATTCTAATACTTGGAATTAGGAAATAAATCAGTTACTCCATTATTTTTCTAGCCTTTTGACACAACTTCAGTAAGTTTCTTTCCTGCTTATAAGTGAACAATTTTGAAGGGTGAAAAGACTCCAAGAACCCTTCCAATGTCAGATTCCTTAGAACTGTAGACTGCTAATTTTGGAGCACTTGAACAATAACAAGATAGTGATTGTGGCTTACTTGGTGGATATAACTTGATTAAAACTGTGTTGAGACATGGCCACTAACTTATTTCACATGGAAAATTAACATTAAAAGATCTGTGATATAGTAAATAGGAAAAACAAATATTTTAGACACTGTTCATTGAATTGTGGCCAAATCAATGATCTAGAGATAAAGGCTAGGCATTCAGCCATCTATTTAATATTTTCTTTTTTCATAAACATATGATCATTGATGTATTTATTTAGAAGGTGAAGGTGAAGTCGCTCAGTCATGTCCGACTCTTTGCGACCCCATGGACTGAAGCCCACCAGGCTCCTCAGTCCATGGAATTTTCCAGGCAAGAGTACTGGAGTGGGTTGCCATTTCCTTCTCCAGAGGATCTTCCCAACCCAGGGATCGAACCCAGGTCTCCCGCACTGCAGGCAGACACTTTAACCTCTGAGCCACCAGGGAAGCCCATTTATTTAGAAGAGATGTAGTAAATTAAAAAATTGGGAAACACACCTAGGAAAGTGTTGTAATAAGGATTTTCTGATCATCCCAGGTATGAAGGCTCTTTGATTTGGTTCTAACTTTATGCTATGGTAGGCACAGTTAACAAAAACAATCAGTTAACAAATGAACCAAAGCCCAGATTTGAGACATCTCAATGACAGTCTTTTAGTTAACTTGATGTCATTGAAAGAACATCTTTTTGACTTAAATTATTACCTCTGACATTTCAAAAAATAATAAAAGGAACAGAGTGGAAGTCAATGGGCCTGAATTCTAATCCTTAGCTCTCTCTTTAGCTTGTTTTACCTTGCCTTTTGACCTTTTGGATACTTATTTTTCACATGAGTATACCAAAAACAACATCTGCTTCATAAGATGGGCTTGAAAATTAATGAGATGATATTTGAGAAGTACTGGAATATCAGATGCTCTGTAAATTCTAGGTACTGTTATTCAATATTAAAATCCATTATCCTTCTCAGAACCACCTAACTAACCTGCTGCATCTGTGGTCTGATAGCACATAGGTGTAAATAAGAAAATATAAAACTGGACACCATGTCCTTCTCGCTTTAATAAATTTTACTCAAATTTCATTATTAACTAGCCATACTTTTCTTCCTGAAGTTTTTTATTCAGAATGTTGAACAATCAGTTTATTAAGAGTGCATGGCCACCATTGATGGGTATTTTGAAATCGGTTGTTCTTGAATATGAATTCTTAGCAATACTAAGGATGAAGGATTTCCACATTTTAGGAAAGTCCACCCTTGACCAATTTTTTTGCTCTCTGCAGAGAAGTACATATCTCCAAAATCCAGAAAGAATCTCTTGTAGTAATGAAAGCACCATCAAGGAGTAAATATTATGGGGTTGAAGTTGCAAATTAACACAATAAAGGCCATATGGATGGCCTGATATTGATCTGTACTTGACAGTACCCTGGAGGAATGTAATTTTTTGTTTTAGTAAACTGAAAACTTATGCACTGAAACAATGACAATAATGATAAATGATTTCTAAGCAGGTGCTTTTCATGTATGATCTCATTTGATGCATGATGAAAATATTTCTGAGATAAATGTTATATATCTGAAAATCAAGGCTCAGTAAAGTTTGCTACCAAGTCAAAATCATCTGACTACAGATTTGATATATTTTCCATTCTACTGTGATAACTGAATATGTAGATATTCAGAGAACCCTTCCTTCTCTTACAATGACTCTGAAGCTTTATGTTTTTTTTTTAAGACCACATGGCTAGCCAGTGTCCCTGTCTGTCTGCATTTGTGTCATGACGGTTTCCTTTTTTTTGGTATATATTTATTTATTTTAATTGGAGGCGAATTACTTTACAATATTGTATTGGTTTTGCCATATTGAGATGAATCCACCATGGGTGTACATGTGTTCCCCATCCTGCAACCCCCTCCCACCTCCCTCTCGATACCATCCCTCTGGGTCATCCAAGTGCACCAGCCCCAAGCATTCTGTATCATTCATCAAACCTGGACTGGCAATTCATTTTACATATGATAATATGCATGTTTCAATGCCATTCTCCCAAATCATCCCACTCTCGCCCTCTCCCACAGAGTCCAAAAGACTGTTCTATACATGTGTGTCTCTTATGCTGTCTTGCATACAGGGTTATCATTACCATCTTTCTAAATTCCATATATATGTGTTAGCATACTGTATTGGTGTTTTTCTTTCTGGCTTACTTCACTCTGTATTATCAGCTCCAGTTTCATCCACCTCATTAGAACTGATTCAAATGTATTCTTTTTAATGGCTGAGTAATACTCCATTGTGTATATGTACCACAGCTTTCTTATTCATTCATCTGCTGATGGACATCTAGGATTGGAAAAGACTGTAATGCTGGGAAAGATTGGGGGCAGGAGGAGAAGGGGACAACAGAGGATGAGATGGCTGGATGGCATCACCAACTCGATGGCCACGGGTTTGGGTAAACTCCAGGAGTTGGTGATGCACATGCTACGATTCGTGGGGTCGCAGAGTTGGACACAACTGAACGACTGGACTGAACTGAACTGAATCCATGTTAGTTCCTCTCAAGTCAGCCACATGTAAACCAAACCAGCAGTCACTTAAAATAGGGGGTTGCTGTTCATTTCTAACTATAGTTCCTTTTCTGAAGTGCTACTCTCTTTTCATAGTTCAGACTACAAACAGTATCTTTCAATAATAAAGCATCTTCATTTGTCAACAGAAATGTACATTTAATGAGTACGTTAATTTGGCAGTAAATAATTAAATAAGGTTAAATCCCCAGTCATGAGTTTTATCAGCATGTTTTTGTCTGTACTTGTTAATATTTTCTCCCTATAAGTATGCCTCCATATCTTATTTAAAATAAAAAAAAAACCCAAGACTCCCTCTGTCAGAGTGCACCTTGCAACTACTAGTGAAATCTCACATAGGAGTTCACAAGGTTGTCTTTTGGGCCTTCTTTTTTAAAAAACACATGCATTTTGACTTAAGAGAGTGAATTTAATACCTTTTTTTGTTGGAGAACAGAAAGCAAGGTGGCATATTAGAAAAAGTGCAATTAGAAGTTAGAAGCCTCTTAGCCAAATGGGTAATATTGGCAAAGTTACCTAACGTTACAGAACCTGAGTTTCCTCGTGTGTAAAGTGGGTAACAATACCTACCTCATAGGACATTTGGGAGGATTACACGTGATAACAGATATTGAAATGTTTAGCATATAATGGGTAGCAAATTAATGTTGACATCTAGCTCCTTTCTTTCTTTGGTTCCCCCTGTTTGAGGCCTCCTCTTGGCTTTAATTCCTGCCTTTTGATTGTTTCCCATATTTGTTCATTTCTTTTGCATTTCCTAATTGAGTAACTTCATTATCTACCCAAACATTGTCTCTCTCACCTGAAGAAAAGCTGAGGAACCAGGTAAATTTTGTGTTAGGTATTCATATAAAAGTTTTATTGAAGATGATTAGCATATTCTTCTATATATATTTTATATACTGTTTTCAAAGATGTTTTTACTGTTACCACTATGAACACATGATTGTAGTGCTATATATGTAATTTTAACCTTATGTCTTAAACAAATCTATTTTCCTTTAAAATAGTTTAATACTGAATAGAGTTTTAGCATGGTGTTTATATGTTATATGATTGCTCTTTGGAGGAGAGATGAAAATACATGTATAGTGTATATAGTTTAATTTTGCTGTTCACTGTATTGAATGATTATTCATTCCTCTTTAGTTAAAGTAGTTTAAAAAGTATTTTTGTTCTAGGCGCTGGGAATATGGCAGTGAACCAAACTGAATCTTTGCCTTTGAAAAGCTTGCTTTGTAAAATGAAAATTTTTTTCATACATAAAATTTTTTATATGAGCATTTTCTTTGTCATACATATGTTTATACCATGCATCAAAAAGTTCTTATTATAAAATAGAATATTATATTTTCGGAGACTATTTGAAGCTACAGCTCAAATATTTGTGTCCCAAGATTTATTAATATCAAATGTCAACATTTTTTATATCAAATATTGCTTTCATTACATTTGCCATGTTCCACAAAGTAATGTTTTATTTGTTACTATGTAATTCTTTATATAAAATATACTTGTTTTGGAGGTGAAACATTGGCTTGCAAGTTGAAAGGATTTTTCATTTATTTGGTAAATATTTTTTGAGGACCTCCTATACTCCTAGGTTCTGTCTTAAAGTAATCTAGTGCAGGAATTTAACCTCAGGTCCAGACCCCAATCATATTTCCTTTTCTTCATGCCATATATTAAAAAGTAGGGACCAGAACTGTGGAGTTGAAGAGATTCATCAAGAGAATGAGGATTTATTTGGATTTAGTTACTAGGAAGAGGTCATTACTGACCTTAAAGTGGTTGGAGGAAGATAGCTTATTATAGGAGGTTAAGGAAATGCAGACTAAGGAAATTTAAATATCAAGAATAAGTGATTCTTCTTTGTATCATGGTAGTGAGTAGAAGGAAGATTTATGCATGGCCTAGAAAGTACCAGAAACTAGGGAAGGAAACTTAAAAATAAGGGATATATATATATATATATATACACATACACATACACACACACAGGTTGTAAGAGAGAGCAAGTGTTTGGGGATCAAGTGATTAAATACTGTGAAGAGAGAAGATAATTGAAACTGTAAAATGCCAGAGAAACCAAAGAAGATAGTTATGGACTTAAGTGAAAGGGGATTTGGCTTAGGAGAGTAAAGAGAAAACTTCATTTGATACAAGAGGAAAAGATGAGAATGAATGAAAATAAGAGTATTTTAAGATGGAGAAAGTAAAAGTGGAAGAAAAGCTATGACCAACCTAGATATCACATTAAAAAGCAGAGACATTACTTTGCTGACAAAGGTCCGTCTAGTCAAAGATGTGGTTTTTCCAGTAGTCACGTATGGATGTGAGAGTTGGATCATAAAGAAAGCTGAGCACCGAAGAATTTATGCTTTTTGACTGTGGTGTTGGAGAAGACTCTTTCGAGTCCCTTGTACTACTACAAGGAGATCCAACTGGTCCATCCTAAAGGAAATCAGTCCTGAATATTCATTGAAAGGACTGATGCTAAAGCTGAAACTCCAATACTTTGGCCACCTGATGTGAAGAACTGACTCATTTGAAAAGACCCTGATGCTGGAAAAGATTGAAGGTGGGAGGAGAAGAGGACGACAGAGGATGAGATGGTTGGATAGCATCACCGACTTGATGACCATGAGTTTGAGCAAGCTCTGGGATTTGGTGATGGACAGGGAAGCCTGGCATGCTGCAGTCCATGGGGTCACAAAGAGTCAGACACAACTGAGCGACTGAACTGAAGATGAAGAAATGGGATGGTTATGATCACTCCTACAAGATAGCCTTTAATCTTCTCTTAAAGTAGAAGATAGGGTCATTGCTGAAAGGAATAAGATGAGAGGGAGAGAGGAACTTAAAAGGGGGAGAATGTTCTGCCATGGAAACATACTTGGAAATCAGTGAGTTCAAGCAGTGACACGTTAGTTGAAATTAGGATAGATGTTATAGCGATCAGCAATATCCTAGTGTTCGGTAACAGGAGTTGGCAGACTATAATCTGAGGGTCACATGTAGCCTGTGAGCTGTGAATACTTTTTATATTCATAAAGGATTAAAAAACTGAAGAGACAAAGAAGATTGTGTGACAGAGACCACATGTGACATTTAAAGCCTAAAATATTTACTGCCTGGTCCCTTACGGAAAGATTGCTGACCTTTGTTCTATAGCTCAGGACTGGAGAAAACAAATGAGAGTGTGACTCAGAGGTTGGAGCTGACATGTTGGACGTGATCAAAGATCACAGGGTGATAACATAAGGGATACTAGTTATGGGGATTTGGTGTAGGTGGATAGTTGGGTGCAGGTTAATAGGGAGTAAAGTAAAGCCAGAAGATAGCTAATAGATTGGATGAAAATTGTGACTAAGTCTTAGAATGAGAATGAAAAGCATGATCAGTTGGTATGAAGCAAAAATGACAGATAAGGAAGCTGGATGTAGACAAGGGGAGCACAGTTGATTATCTTAGAGGTAGAAGAGCTTCACAAATTGTCTAATGATGAGGTCAGGATGATGAAGCATCAGAAGTATGATCTTTCAGTTCCTGAAGATGATATCAGGGAGACTGTAAGTAGAACTAATGTGAATTATGTTGCTAGAGTTATTTGAAAAAAGTGAAATTGAGCATGGAGTATAAATTAGATGATGACAAAGAGTTAAAAAGAGGCTGGTGTAAGTAGGTGAATTACTATAAGTAAGGGGAAGGGAAGAGAGAAGGCGGCAGTTAAGTGGTCCTCCTTTTGCCCTGGCAGCTGAGCTGTTCCACCCTCTTGACTTGGTGACGAGGTAGATAAAAAGGCTGCAGGGAAGATGTGGTACTCTCCATAGAAGGTCAGTTTATCCTAGTCTTTGAGGATGGGAGAAGCAAAGTGGTAAATTCGTTTCAGGTTGTAAAATGTTGTTGTTTGGTTGCTACATTGTCTTAGACTCTTTTGTGACCCCATGAACTGTAGCCTGCCAGGTTCCCCCGTCCGTGGGATTTCCCAGGCAAAGATACTGGAGTGGGTTGCCATTTCTTCTCTAGGGTATCTTCCTGACCCAGGGATCAAACCCACGTCTCCTGCATTGAATGTGGATTCTTTACCACTGAGCCACCAGGGAAGCCTTAAGTTGTAAAACAAAGCTCTCAAAATAAAATTGTAATGCTTGATCACTCAGTCTTGTTTTGACTCTTTGCAACCCATAGACTGTAGCATGTCAGGCTCCTCTGTCCATGGAGATTCTCCAGGCAAGAATACTGGAGTGGGTTGCCATGCCCTCCTCCAGGGGATCTTCCCAACCCAGGGATTGAACCCAGGTTTCCCACATTGCAGGCAGATTCTTTACCATCTGAGTCACCAGGGAAGCCCAAGAACACTGGAGTGGGTATCCCTTCTCCAGGGGATCTTCCCAATGCAGGAATCAAACTGGGGTCTCCTGCATTGCAGGCGGATTCTTTACCAGCTGAGCAACCAGAGACCTAATAAAAGTAGTTGATTTTTTTTCATAGATGTATACAGGGTCACGGGGCTTCGCTGGTAGCTCAGCTCTTTCTGTAAAGACTTTTTGACATCAGTACTATTTACTATGTAAAAGTCATTTTTTTTGTGCTAATGAAATTAAGGGATTAATACTAAAAATGTCTCTTTTTATTTAACTTTGAACATATGTAAGAGTAACCTGGCAAGTTACCTTCATTTGAAATATTAAAGCTCTCTTGATTGGGCTGCAAGTAACAAATTCAAATCATTTGGATATGATGGTCCTTCTGTGACAATGTTAATGTAGAGTCTATATTGTAGCTTATAAAACTTTACTATTAAATATACATATAGGGATATAATGTATTTTAGCCATTAAAAACCAAGTAGGGGGATCCCTTTGCCTTTAGAAGATGAAACAGGAGCCATTGTAGCTGCTTTATGTTTTTCTATATTGATGGGCAGAATTATTCCTATATATGGCATCGTTGGATAGTATTTTCTGAAGGAAAAACTTTTATCTGCCAAGGTCTAGAAATATGAGAAATAGACAAAAGGTAAATTGATAGAGTTTTTCAGTGTGCCAGGTAAGTTTGAGGTTCTTATAAGAGCATCTTTATTTTTCTAGAGAATCAGACTATTTCCTGATATTTTAAAATCTTAAATATCTGTAACTTGATTTTAAATGGTACCTTTATTTCAGGTGGTTTTCAGTGAGTAACCTTTGGAATATTTTTAAAGATTGAGTTAAATGTCTTTTGAATCAAGAAGAAAATACTTTAATTATGTCATTTACTTTAATCATATTTTTGTGTTGTGTGTTTTTTCTCTCAGTTCTTGTTACAAAGAATACCACAAAAACACAGCCGCCTCCTTCCAAGGCAGCTCAGCGCTCAGTGCAGTCTCCACAGAACAGTGCTATATTACCAACACATCAGGTTAAGAAATCAGGTCGGCCTAAACCACCTGGATATCCTTCAGTCCCAAAGAAGGGAAGCTCGGTTAAGAATACCACAACAAAGAAAAAAGGCCCACACTCAGGAAGAAAGGTTAGTTGTATCTCCTACTAATTTCTATTATGGGTCTCTGTAGTGTCTTATTATTAAACATACAGTTTAGGATTTACTAAGAGTGTTATATGGGCTTCCCAGATGGCTCAGTGGTAAAGAATCCACCTGCCAATAAAGGAGACGTGGATTTGATCCCTGGGTTGGGAAGGTCCCCTTGATAAGGAAATGGCAACCCACTCAAGTATTCTTGCTTGGGAAATCCCATGGTCAGAGGAGCCTGGTGGGCTGAAAAGATTTGGACACAACTTAGCGACTGAACAACAACAAGAGTATTATGACACCCTTGAGGAATGTACCAAGAGTGTATAAGGCTTTTTACAAGGGGGAAGGGGGAGAGAAAGGGATTGGGATTTTGGACTAGCAGATGTAAACTATTATATATAGGATCCAAATACATCTTGTCTGTAAGAAATGTACTCTTAAGTATAAAGGTGTAGAATCTTGGATAAACTTAAGACTGAATAGTGTTTGACCTCTTCAAAGCCACACTGAAAATACTGCATGGGTGTATTTATCTTTGGGGAAGATTATTTAAAACTAAGTATACTTTAAAAGGGCTTCCCTGGTGGCTCAGCAGTGAAGAATTCTCCTGCCAGTGCAGGAGATGCAGGTTCAATCACTCAGTCGAGAAGACCCTTGGAGAAGATCCTGGGAGAAGGCAAATATTCTTGCCTGGGAATTCCCATAGATGAGGAACTTGGCAGGCTACAGTCCATGGGGTCGAAAAAGAGTCAGACACAACTTGGTGACTAAACAACAACACTTTAAAAATAACATAATTTACTGCTATATTGTGAACCCAGATAACAGTCACTAATTTAAACAAAGAAAAATCCAACAGCACTGAGTGTTCTGCCTTTTCTCCTTTGTCCCTGCCTTTTAAATATCTCTATTATTACCTTTTCTAGGCCCAAGGTCCTCTTTTCTGATACTGGAGAGTCTTGTTTGAAGTTAGCTCCTAGAAAACATCAAGAGCTGATATAATATAAACTGCTAGTGATTTTTAACAATACCCAGAAGACATTTGTTCTTACATACAGTGGGCATAATTCTGAATGGACTTAAGCAAGCCACTTTTAATTTTGTCAAAATTATCATGTGTAATATGGAGAAATGCAGGCTAGATATAGTAAAAACCTAGGTGAGTGACTGCTTTCTGAAGACAAACTGTCCTCTGCCTTGTTGAGGTTCCCCAGCCTCATTTGATGAATTGCTGGATTAGATTTCCAGAGTGTATAAAACTTACATGGATGCATGCTCAGTTGTGTCTTGACTCTTTGAGACTTCTTAGCACAGTTTGAAAAGTAGTACAATTTGTAACAGAGAAATTTCCATCCCAAAGAACTTCTGACCACTGATCATTTGTGGACCAGTGATCCAGTGATTTTCTGACCTCCTTATCCAGGAATTTTTTCTTTTTTAACAGGAAAAATGTATTCCTGTCATTTGCTCCACATCTTCAACTTCTCTAAATGCACTGTTCAGAGAACGTGGTAACATTTCATATGATAAGGATGCTGTCCCTGGGCCATCTAAAATAGTGATGTCTACAGGTAAATTAGTATTTTTAAGAGTATAAAATTAGTACTTTTGTTGTATTATATTCAGTGTCTTTGAAATCCTAAAAATAAAATGAGGGAGAAAAGATAAGCATTTCTTTGAGAATTTTTCATATTAAAATATTTTGAAATTCTAGTTGTTTATTTTGATGTTAAGGAAAAAAAGTTTGTTTAAATACATGAGTCACTTGAAAATTCAGCATCCTTAAGATATTTTATCCCTCTTGGTAAAATTTATAACATTTGCATTATTGTCAAATCTATTCTTGTTTTCCCATTATCTCATTTCACAATTTATCTTTTTGTCTTGTATATATTTTTAAAGCTACCTCAAACCTTGTTTAAATGCCTTTTAAAATTTTCACAGATCCTTGCCTGTCAAGGGACATGATGACTTTAAATTGCTGTTTGCTGTGTAAAGAGTGTGAAATGACAGGCACCCAAACTAATTAATCCCTTTGACTTGTCATCTTCTGCAGATTTCCTTATTCCTTTCCTGTTTTTTTTATAGCAAGTTTTATTGCTTCCTCTCCTAGATTCTTAATTATCTTTCTCTTACATTCTTCTCTTCCCTAGACTTTTTCCCCTCAATTTTTCTTTTATTACTAAAAAGAAATTATAGTTTAATTTCTTGAAATAGGTATCACTTAAAAAATAATTATTGTTACATTTCCCATTTTGTCACTTTATTATTTCTGATTTTTAGTCTATTAGCTGGTGAGACTGACTAAATGAGTATAAACATTGAAATCCTTGTTTAGCTCATTTGTGCTCAGTAGAACTTTGTCAAGGCCATCAGTACCTCAGGTTGTTTTTAGTGGGTGATATTTCTATGACAGGTTGATCCTTCTCTGGCTGTTGCCAAAAAGTTGAGAATTATCATATATTTCAACATAGTGAAAGTGAGATTAATGGGTTTTTATTGTACTAAATACAGACTTTGTATAGATGAAAATTTTGCAATAAAGCAGTGGAGAAAAATAACATGCCTTTTGATTTAGGGGGACAATATATTTTCTTTTTGGTAATCATATTACATTGTATGTTGATTAGAATTTGATTCTCAGTGAAGAAAAATTAAGGAAACTTGACTGTGATTATAGGGTATTTACTTCTAAACTTTAAATGCTTTTATTATACTAAGGAAAGCATTTATTCTTAACATTTTCTTTTGTGAACCTCAGCATGTATAGAAAGAACATTTTTATTTTCTTAAAATTAATGAAAAATTTTCTCCAGGTCATTAGAATTTACTGTGACACATATCTTAAATTATGTGGTTACTTTAGAAAATACTACATAATGAATAAATGCAGTATTGTTGATTTAAAATTAATTCAGTTCGAAAGAAATGTGCTAAGATGACCAGTTTTGAAAGAAAATTCTTGCACTGTGACTGCAGTAAAAAAGTGAAAATATTGTCTCTAAGCCATTTTTATCTAATATGGGAATGTGCAAAGAATTGTTTTGTGATGCTACTAAAACTTCTATTGTTTCTATAATTAGTTTGGACAGAAATCTAGAAAATTGAAGAACCTTTTGGATTATTTCTTTCTAGGTTTAATATATTTACACAATGTGAAACTATGTTTACATATTTTTAGGTAACAGAAATGATTATTGATATTAACTGTGTTTAGGTTCTCTTTGAGTGAAGTGTGGCTAATGGGATATATAGTGATTATGTAGTGTTTATATTCCTTCTAACCAATCTCATTGTTATATCTATATACATGTTTTTCATCAAGTCTGTGTCTATATAAACAAACATGGAAACTGTGGCCCTTACCTGGATCAGAAGAAAATCCAGCAACTGCCAGACCACTTTGGCCCAGGCCCTGTCAATGTGGTGCTCCGGCAGAGGTGCAGGCCTGTGTGGATTGTGCCATTCAAAGTAAGACTGTTTTTGAATTTCTTAAGCCAGATGATCGTGGAGGAGAAGTGATAACCGGTATGCACATCTAATCCTTCATCAGTTTTTGTTCTCTAATTGGATTTTAGGTTTCAAGAAGGCAAAGATTTTATAAAATACATAGATTATTTTCTAAATTTTTATTCTATTAATGATAATATTTGAATATTTATTTTGTTAATATATAGAATATTTATAATAATTATATGTTTATAGACTTTTAACCCTGTTTTAAAGAATTTAACTTTCAAAATAAACTAATAATGTCAGAATAATACTATAAATTGAGGTAAGAGGTACAGATTTTTCCTTTTACCTTCTTTATTAAGCTCACTATAGATAAAGTGAGCTTTATATTAATATATTTTAATTTTTTTTTTAGAAAACAGACTATAAGAATCTCTAAATAAAAATGTGATTCAAGAAGTGATTAAGGGATAAGATACATATGGCTTTCATGATTGTGTGATCAGATACTGCATTTGTACCCATGGCTTCCCTTGTGGCTCAGAGGTTAAAGTGTGTGCCTGCAATGTGGGAGACCTGGGTTCGATCCCTGGGTCGGGAAGATCCCCTGGAGAAGAAAATGGCAACCCACTCCAGTATTCTTGCCTGGAGAATCCCATGGATGGAGGAGCCTGGTGGGCTACAGTCCACAGGGTCGCAAAGAGTTGGACACGACTGAGTGGCTTCACTCACTTCACTCAATGTTTGGAAGAGTAGAAAATATTGTAGATCAGTGGGTTTCTATTGTTGTTTACTTTATGAATATTTTTAAATGAGAATGCTTTTCTTAGTTCAGACTATTGTGTTTGAATGAGAGGAACTTATATAATTTAAGATTATTCCTTTATAAATTACAAAAATCACACATTAGATTTATATTTCCTGTATTGTTGGCTTTTTTTGTTAATGTTATGGTTCTCATCTTTCTATGATGTAACTCTGACATCTTTTCATAGCTGCTTTTGAGGGGAAGTTCATTCCATCCAGCTGCCTCCAGTGAACAGTGCATCATTTGTTCTTCGCTTTCTTGAGAACTTGTGCCACAGCCTGCAGTGTGATAACCTTTTGAGTAGCCAGCCTTTTAGCTCTTATAGAGGTATTACTCATAGTTCTGAAGAGAATGATCAAAATAAACCAGGTAAGAGAAAATGTAAAATTTTATACTAATCTTACATTAGATTCATCACTAACTTGAAAGTCTTGTGTAATTCAGTTTTTCCTTGTGTCCTCCTTAAGGTATACCTTTTAGCCACATTGAACTAACTAGGCATGTATAAAGTGAAAGTGAAGTCACTCAGTCGTGTCTGACTCTTTGCGACCTCATAGACTGTAGCCTATCAGACTCCTCCGTCCATGGGATTTTCCAGGCAAGAGTGCTGGAGTGGATTGCCATTTCCTTCTCCAGGGGACCTTCCCGACCCAGGAATCGAACCCGGGTCTCCCACATTGCAGGCAGGCACTTAACCGTCTGAGCCACCAGGGAAGCCAGACATGTATAATATATAGTTTTTTGTTCATTCAAAATGGAAAAGTAATTTCTTATTGTATTCATAATGAACTTGAGAATCAAAACCTCAAAGCTATTGGGTTGGCCAAAAACTGAGTTTTTCTGTAACATCTTGTGGAAAAACTGGAACAAACTTTTTGGCCAGCCCAATATCTTTGTGGTTTGATTTGCATTTCCCTAGTGGCTAATGTTCAGAGAAGGCAATGGCATCCCACTCCAGTACTCTTGCCTGGAAAATCCCATGGATGGAGGAGTCTGGTAGGCTGCAGTCCATGGGGTCGCCAAGGGTCGGACACGACTGAGTGACTTCACTTTCGCTTTTCACTTTCCTGCATTGGAGAAGGAAATGGCAACCCACTCCAGTATTCTTGCCTGGAGAATCCCAGGGATGGGGGAGCCTGGTGGGCTGCTGTCTATGGGGTCGCACAGAGTCAGACATGACTTAAGTGACTTAGCAGTAGCAGCAGCAGCAGTGGCTAATTTGAACATCTTTATGCTTATTGGCTATTTGTACATCATCTTTGGAGAAATGTGTATTCAAATCCTTTGCCCATTTTAATTGGATTATTTGTCTTTTCATTATACAGACATTTTTATATTTATTATACATGTATATATTATATATTTGTTATATATAAAATATAATATAAAAAAAAAGAAAAGTTAAATAAAACTCAAAATGGTTGAATGCAAAAAAAAAAAAAGTTCCATTCAGATATGTGCTTTGCTTATATTTTCTCCCATTCTGTGAGTTGTCTTTTCACTTTCTTAATGGTGTCCTTTGAAGTAAAAAGATTTTAATTGTGATGAAGTGCAATTTATCTATTTTTTCTTTAGTTTCTTGTACTTCTGTTGTCATATCTAAGAAAACATTGCTTGATACAAGTTCATAAAGGTTTACTCCATGTTTTGCCCTATGTTGTGAGATGTAGGGGCCCAATTTCATTCCTTTACATGTGAAATCTAGTTGTTCATGACTGTTTGTAAAAGACCACTTTTTCCCTCTTGCCTTGACACCCTAGTCAAAAATGAGTTTACTATAAATAAAGGGTTTATTTCTGGATTTTCTATTTCATTGATTTCTAGGTCTATCCTCATGGAAGTACTATACTATACTATGTTGATTACTGTAGCTTCTTATAATGAGTTTTGAAATTGGGAAGGATAAGTTTTCCAGCTTTGTTCTCCTTTTTAAAGATTGTTTTGGCTGTTCTCAGTCCCTTGCATTTCTATATGAATTTTAGAATAAGCTTGACAGTTTCTGCAAAGAAGCCAGCTGGAATTGTAACAGGGACTGTGTTGAATCTATGGTTCAGTTTAGGGATACTTGCCATATTGAGTCTTCCGGTTCATGAACATAGAGTGTCTTTCCATTTATTTAGGTCTTTTTAAATTTATTTCAACAGTCTGATATAGTTTTCAGAGAGTACATCTGGCAGTTCCTTTGATAAATTCATCCCTAAATATTACATTCTTTTTTATGCCATTGTAAATAGAATTACTTAAGCTTGACAGTTTCTGCAAAGAAGCCAGCTGGAATTGTAACAGGGACTGTGTTGAATCTATGGTTCAGTTTAGGGATACTTGCCATATTGAGTCTTCCGGTTCATGAACATAGAGTGTCTTTCCATTTATTTAGGTCTTTTTAAATTTATTTCAACAGTCTGATATAGTTTTCAGAGAGTACATCTGGCAGTTCCTTTGATAAATTCATCCCTAAATATTACATTCTTTTTTATGCCATTGTAAATAGAATTACTTTCTTAACTTATTTTTTGGCTTTTTTATTGCAAGTGTATAGAAGAAATACAATGGATTTTTGTATATTAATCTTATAACCTTGGATTTGTTTATTCGTTCTCATTGGGGTTTCTGTACGTGTATGAATTCCTTAGGATTTTCTTAAAGTCTATTTTGTATGATATTAGCATAGACATTTCAGTACTGTTTGTGTGGTATATTTTTTTCCATCCTTGTATTTTCAACCTTTTTGTTTGTCTCTTGTAGTAAGTTTGTAACTGGAACTTTAAAAACTCCATTATGCCAATCTAATGTCTACTGGACTGTTTATTTCATGTACATTTAATATACTTACTGATGAGATAGGATTTGCATCTACCATTTGATATTTGTTTTCTATACGTGTATTTGACGAGGGAGTTCTTTTCCTCCACTATTTCCGTCTTTTGTTTTAAATAGATGTTTTCTTGTGTGCCATTTTAATTTCTTTGTTCTATTTACTATTTTTAATAAATTAATTTATTTTAATTGGAGGCTAATTACCTTACAATTCTGCAGTGATTTTTGCCATACATTGACAAAGAAAGGTAATGCCAAAGAATGCTCAAACTACTGCACAATTGCACTCGTCTCACACGCTACTAAAGTAATGCTAAAAATTCTTCAAGCAAGGCTTCAGCAATATGTGAACCATGAACTCCCTGATGTTCAAGCTGGTTTTAGAAAAGGTAGAGGAACCAGAGATCAAATTGCCAACATCCACTGNCAATTCCAAAGAAAGGCAATGCCAAAGAATGCTCAAACTACCGCACAATTGCACTCATCTCACATGCTAGTAAAGTAATGCTCAAAATTCTCCAAGCCAGGCTTCAGCAATATGTGAACCATGAACTCCCTGATGTTCAAGCTGGTTTTAGAAAAGGTAGAGGAACCAGAGATCAAATTGCCAACATCCGCTGGATCATGGAAAAAGCAAGAGAGTTCCAGAAAAACATCTATTTCTGCTTTATTGACTATGCCAAAGCCTTTGACTCTGTGGATCACAATAAAGTGTGGAAAATTCTGAATGGGATGGGGATACCAGACCACCTAACCTGCCTCTTGAGAAACCTATATGCAGGTTAGGAAGTAACAGTTAGAACTGGAGACAGAACAACAGACTGGTTTCAATTAGGGAAAAGGAGTATGTCAAGGCTGTATATTGTCACCCTGCTTATTTAACTTATATGCAGAATACATCATGAGAAATGCTGGGCTGAAAGAAACACAAGCTGGAATCAAGATTGCCGGGAGAAATATCAATAACCTCAGATATGCAGATGACACCACTCTTATGGCAGAAAGTGAAGAGGAACTAAAAAGCCTCTTGATGAAAGTGAAAGAGGAGAGTGAAAAAGTTGGCTTAAAGCTCAACATTCAGAAAATGAAGATCATGGCATCTGGTCTCATCACTTTGCAGGAAATAGATGAGGAAACAGTGGAAACAGTGTCAGACTTTATTTTGGGGGGCTCCAAAATCACATCGGATGGTGACTGCAGCCAGGAAATTAAAAGAGGCTTACTCCTTGGAAGGAAAGTTATGACCACTGTAGGTAGCTTATTCAAAAGCAGAGACATTACTTTGCCAACAAAGGTCCGTCTAGTTGAGGCTACGGTTTTTCCAGTGGTCATGTATGGATGTGAGAGTTGGACTGTGAAGAAGGCTGAGTGCCGAAGAATTGATGCTTTTGAACTGTGGTGTTGGAGAAGACCCTTGAGAGTCCCTTGGACTGCAAGGAGATCCAACCAGCCCATTCTAAAGGAGATCAGTCCTGGATGTTCATTAGAAGGACTGATGCTAAAGCTGAAACTCCAATACTTTGGCTACCTCATGCAAAAAGTTGACTCGTTGGAAAAGGCCCTGATGCTGGGAGGGATTGGGGGCAGAAGGAGAAGGGGATGACCGAGGATGAGATGGCTGGATGGCATCACCGACTCGATGGATGTGAATCTGAGTGAACTCCGGGAGCTGGCGATGGACAGGGAAGACTGGCATGCTATGATTCATGGGGTTGCAAAGAGTCGGACACGACTGAGCAACTGAACTGAACTGAACTAAAATGTTTATTGAATAAATGCTTGAAAAATACACTGACTTAATCCTTATGCAAAAAGTTGACTCGTTGGAAAAGGCCCTGATGCTGGGAGGGATTGGGGGCAGAAGGAGAAGGGGATGACCGAGGATGAGATGGCTGGATGGCATCACCGACTCGATGGATGTGAATCTGAGTGAACTCCGGGAGCTGGCGATGGACAGGGAAGACTGGCATGCTATGATTCATGGGGTTGCAAAGAGTCGGACACGACTGAGCAACTGAACTGAACTGAACTAAAATGTTTATTGAATAAATGCTTGAAAAATACACTGACTTAATCCTTCAAAGGTGTCCAAACAAACAGGCAGGGTCAGTGTTTCAGATGATGGGGATCCTAAGGGATTTTCCCTCTTTCCAGCCCCTGTGCCTAGGTTTCCGGGATGGAAAGGCAACATTGCATTGCAGCTTTTTCTCAAAGAATGTGTACCCTCTGCTAGTCTTAAATGGCCCTGAGACATCTTTTATTTGTGACCATCCAGCAGGCCATTCTAGCTAACTGCCCACTTAGAAATTAGTCATTTCNACTGACGTGAATCAGCGATGAGTGTACATGTGTCCCACATACTGAACGCCCTTCCCACCTCCCTCCCTATCCCATCCCTCAGAGTTGTCCCAGTTCATCACCTTTGAGTGCCCTGTTTCATGCATCGAACCTGGACTGCTGATCTATTTCACGTGTGGTAATATGCATGTTTCACTGTTACTCTCTCAAATCATCCCACCCTCGCCTTCTCCCACAGAGTCCAAAAGTCTGTTCTTTATATCTGTGTTTCCTTTGCTGTCTCAGATATAGAGTCATCGTTACCATCTTTCTAAATTCCATATATATGCATTAATATATGGTATTGCTGTTTGTCTTTCTGACTTACTTCACTCTGTATAATAGGCTCCAGTTTCGTCCACCTCATTAGAACTGATTCAAATGTGTTCCCTTTTTAATAGCTGAGTAATATCCCATTGTGTATATGTACGACAGCTTTCTTATCCATTCATCTGCTGATGGACATCTAGGTTGCTTCCATGTTCTGGCTATTATAAACAGTGCTGCGGTGAACATTGGGGTAAACGTGTGTCTTTCAATTCTGGTTCCCTCGGTGCATATGCCCAGCAATGGGATTGCTGGGTCATAAGGCAGTTCTATTTTCAGTTTTTAAGGAATCTCCACACTGTTCTCCTTAGTGGCTGTACTAGTTTGCATTCCCACCAACAGTGTAAGAGGGAGAGGGTTCATGTGTTCCCTTTTTAATAGCTGAGTAATATCCCATTGTGTATATGTACGACAGCTTTCTTATCCATTCATCTGCTGATGGACATCTAGGTTGCTTCCATGTTCTGGCTATTATAAACAGTGCTGCGGTGAACATTGGGGTAAACGTGTGTCTTTCAATTCTGGTTCCCTCGGTGCATATGCCCAGCAATGGGATTGCTGGGTCATAAGGCAGTTCTATTTTCAGTTTTTAAGGAATCTCCACACTGTTCTCCTTAGTGGCTGTACTAGTTTGCATTCCCACCAACAGTGTAAGAGGGAGAGGGTTCCCTTTTTTCCACACCCTCTCCAGCATTAATTGCGTGTAGACTTTTGAATCACAGCCATTCTGACTTGCGTGAAATGGTACCTCATTGTTGTTTTGATTTGCATTTCTCTGATAATGAGTGATGTTGAGCATCTTTTCATGTGTTTGTTAGCCATCTGTATGTCTTCTTTGGAGAAATGTCTGTTTAGTTCTTTGGCCCATTTTTTTTGATTGCGTTGTTTATTTTTCTGGAATTGAGCTGCAGGAGTTGCTTATATATTTTGAGATTAATTCCTTGTCAGTTGCTGCATTTGTTATTATTTTCTCCCATTCTGAAGGCTATCTTTTCACCTTGATTATTGTTTCCTTCGTTGTGGAAAAGATTTTAAGTTTAAGTAGGTCCTGTTTGCTTATTTTTGCTTTTATTTCCATTATTCTGGGAGGTGGGTCATAGAGGATCCTGCTGTGATTTATGTCAGAGTGTTTTGCCTGTGTTTTCCTCTAGGAGTTTTATAGATTCTGATCTTACATTTAAATCTTTGATCCATTTTGAGTTTATTTTTGTGTATGGCGTTAGAAAGTGTTCTAGTTTCATTCTTTTACAGTTGGTTGACCAGTTTTTCCAGCACCACTTGTTAAAGAGATTGTCTTTTCTCCATTGTATTTTCTTGCCTCCTTTGTCAAAGATAAGGTGTCCATAGGTGCATGGATTTATCTCTGGGCTTTCTGTTTTGTTCCATTGATCTATATTTCTGTCTTTGTGCCAGTACCATACTGTCCTGATGACTGTAGCTTTGTAGAATAGTCTGAAGTCAGGCAGGTTGATTCCTCCAGTTTCATTCTTTCTCATGATTGCTTTGGCTATTTGAGGTTTTTGTATTTCCATACAAATTGTGAAATTATTTGTTCTAGCTCTGTGAAAAATAACATGGTAGCTTGATAGGATGGAGAAGGCAATGGCACCCCACTCCAGTACTCTTGCCTGGCAAATCCCATGGACAGAGGAGCCTGGTAGGCTGCAGTCCATGGGGTTGCAAAGAGTTGGACACAACCGAGTGACTTCTTTTACTTTTCACTTTCATGCATTGGAGAAGGAAATGGCAACCCACTCCAGTGTTCTTGCCTGGAGAATCCCAGGAATGGCAGAGCCTGGTGGGCTGCCATCTCTTGGGTTGCACAGGGTTAGACACGACTGAAGCGACTTAGCAGCAGCAGCTTGATAGGAATTGCACTGAATCTGTAGATTGCTTTGGGTAGTATACTCATTTTCACTGTATTGATTCTTCCAATCCATGAACATGGTTATTTCTCCATCTATTTGTATCATCTTTGATTTCTTTCACCAGTGTTTTATAGTTTTCTATATATAAGTCTTTTGTTTCTTTAGGTAGATTTATTCCTAAGTATTTTATTCTTTTCGTTGCAATGTTGAATGGAATCGTTTGCTTAATTTTTGTGTTTTCTCATTGTTACTGTATAGGAATGCAAGGAATTTCTGTGTGTTTACTTTATGTCTTGCAACTTTACTCTATTCATTGATTAGCTCTAGTAATTTTCTGGTGGAGTTTTTGGGTTTTCTATGTAGAGGATCATGTCATCTGCCAACAATGAGAGTTTAACTTCTTCTTTTCCAATCCTTTTATTTCTGTTTGTTCTCTGATTGCTGTGGCTAAAACTTCCAAAACTATGTTGAATAGTAGTGGTGAGAGTGGGCACTCTTGTCTTGTTCCTGACTTTAGAGGAAATGCTTTCAGTTTTTCACCATTGAGGATAATATTTACTGTGGGTTTATCATATATGGCTTTTATTATGTTGAGATTTGTTCCTTCTATGCCTGCTTTCTGGGGTGTTTTTTATCATAAATGTATGTTGAATTTTGTAAAAGGCTTTCTCTGCATCTACTGAGATTGTGATATGGTTTTATCTTTCAATTTGTTAATGTGGTGTATCACATTGATTCATTTGCAAATATTGAAGAATCCCTGCATCTCTCAGATAAAGCCCACTTGGTCATGATGTATGATCTTTTTACTATGTTGTTGGATTCTGTTTGCTAGAATTTTGTTGAGGATTTTTGCATCTATGTTCATCATTGAAGTTCACCAGACTTCCCTGGTGGCTCAGATGGTAAAGGGTCTATCTACAATTCGGGAGACCCAGGTTTGAGCCCTGGATTGGGAAGATCCCCTGGAGAAGGAAATGGCAATCCACTCCAGTATTATTGCCTGGAAAATCCCATGAACAGAGGAGCCTGGTAGGCTACAGTCTAAGGGGTTGCAAAGAGTTGGACACGACTGAGCGACTTCACTTTCATCAGTGATATTGCCTGTAGTTTTTTTTTTTTTTTTCTGTGTGTGTGGCATCTTTGTCTGGTTTTGGTACTAGGGTGATGCTGGCCTCATAGAATGAGTTTGACAGTTTACCTTCCTCTGCAATTTTCTGGAAGAGTTTGAGTGGAATAGCTGTTAGCTCTTCTCTAAATTTTTGGTAGACTTCACCTGTGAAACCAGCTGGTTCTGGGCCTTTGTTGGAAGATTTTTGATTACAGTTTTGATTTCATTTCTTGTGATGAATCTGTTAAGATTTTCTCTTTCTTCCTGGTTTAGTTCGGGAAGATTATACTTTTCTAAGAATTCATTCATTTCTTCTAGGTTGTCCATTTTATTGTGATATCGTTGCTGATAGTAGTCTCTTATGATCCTTTGTATTTCTGTGTTGTCTGTTGTGATTTTCCACTTTCATTTCTAATTTTGTTGATTTCATTTTTCTCCCTTTTTTTCTTGATGAGTCTGGCTAAAGGTTTGTCTATTTTATTTATCTTCTCAAAGAACCAGCTTTTAGTTTTGTTGATTTTTACTATGGTCTCCTTTGTTTCTCTTTAATTTCTGCCCTAATTTGTATGATTTTTTTCCCTTCTACTAACCCTGAGCTTCTTCATTTCTTCTTTTTCTAGTTGCTTTAGGTGTAAAGTTAGGTTATTTATTTGATTTTTCTCTTGTTTCTTTAGGTAAGTGTATATAGCTATGAACCTTCCCCTTAACACTGCTTTTACTGAATCCCATACGGTTTGGGTTGTCATGGTTACATTTTCATTTGTTCTATGCATATTTTGATTTCATCTGTGATTTGTTGCTTATTCAAGGCATGCTGTTTAGCTTCCATATGTTTGTCTTTTTATTAGTTTTTCTCCTGTACTTGACATCTAATCTTACCTCATTGTGATCAGAAAAGATGCTTGAAATGATTTCATTTTTTTTAATATATTAAGGCTAGATTTATGGCCCAGGATGTGATCTATCCTGGAGAATATTCCATGTGCACTTGACAAAATGGTGAAATTCATTGTTTCGGGGTGAAATGTCCTGTAGGTATCAATTAGGTCTAACTGGTCCATTGTATCATTTAAAGATTATGTTTCCCTGCTAATTTTCTGTTTGATTGACCTATCCATAAGTGTGAGTAGGGTAATAAAGTCTCCCACTATTATTATGTTACTGTTAATTTCCCCTTTCATACGTGTTAGCCTTAGCCTTACACATTGTGGTACTCTTATGTTGGGTGCATATATGTTTATAATTGTTATATCTTCTTGGATTGATCCTTTGATCATTATGTAGTGTCCTTCTTTGTCTCTTTTCACAGCCTTTATTTCAAAGTCTATTTTATCTGATATGAGTATTGCTACTCCTGCTTTCTTTTGGTCTCCATTTGCATGAAATATCTTTTTCCAGCCCTTCAGTTTGGG
Organism: Aepyceros melampus; assembly: GCA_006408695.1. Taxonomy (NCBI): domain Eukaryota; kingdom Metazoa; phylum Chordata; class Mammalia; order Artiodactyla; family Bovidae; genus Aepyceros; species Aepyceros melampus. The sequence continues at coordinate 194,708 of SJXQ01006171.1, forward strand.
TCTGTATGTATTCCTTGTTTTGAGGTGGGTGTCTTGTAGACAGAATATATAGGGGTCTTGTTTCTCTATCCATTCAGTCTTTGTCTTTTGATTGGGACATTCAACCCATTGACATTTAAGGTAATTATTGATAAGTATGATCCTGTTGCCATTTACTTTGTTGTTTTGGGTTTGAGATTATAAACTTTTTCTGTGTTTCCTGTCTAGAGAAGATCCTTTAGCATTTGTTGAAGAGCTGGTTTGGTGGTGCTGAATTCTCTCAGCTTTTGCTTGTCTGTAAAGCTTTTGATTTCTCCTTCATATTTGAATGAGATCCTTGTTGGGTATAGTAATCTGCATTGTAGGTTTTTCTCTTTCATCACTTTAAGTATGTCCTGCCATTCCCTTCTGGGCTGAAGAGTTTCTATTGAAAGATCAGCTGTAACCTAATGGGAATCCCCTTGTGTGTTGTTGCTTTTCCCTTGCTGCCTTTGATATCTGGTCTTTGTGTTTGATCTTTGTTAATTTGATTAATATGTGTCTTGGGGTGTTTTGCCTTGGGTTTATTCTGTTTGGGACTCTCTGGGTTTCTTGAACTTGGGTGGCTATTTCCTTCCCCATTTTCGGGAAATTTTCAACTGTTACTTCCTCAAGTATTTCCTCATGCCCTTCCTTTTTGTCTTTTTCTGGGACTCCTATGATTCAAATGTTGGAGCAGTTAACATTGTCCCAGAGGTCTCTGAGGTTGTTCTCATTTCTTTTAATTCTTTTTTCTTTTTTCCTCTCTGCTTTAGTTATTTCCACCATTCTATCTTCCACCTCACTTATCCTGTCTTCTGCCTCTGTTATTCTACTGCTGGTTCCCTCCAGAGTGCTTTTGACCTTAATTATTGCATTATTCATTATTGATTGACTTTTTATTTCTTCTAGGTCCTTGTTTGGAGAAGGCCATGGCACCTCACTCCATTACTCTTGCCTGGAAAATCCCATGGATAGAGGAGCCTGGAAGGCTGCAGTCCATGGGGTCACTGAGGGTTGGACACGACTGAGTGACTTCACTTTCACTTTTCACTTTCATGCATTCAAGAAGGAAATGGCAACTCACTCCAGTGTTCTTGCCTGGAGAATCCCAGGGACAGGGGAGCCTGGTGGGCTGCCATCTATGGGGTTGCACAGAGTCGGACACAACTGAAGCGACTTTGCAGTAGCAGGTCCTTGTTAAACATTTCTTGCATCTTCTCAATCCTTGTCTCTAGTTTATTTATCTGTAACTCTATTTTGTTTTCAAGATGTTGGATCATCTTTACTATCATTATTCTGAATTCTTTTTCTCATGGATTCCCTATCTCCTTTTCTTTTGTTCGGTTTGGTGGGCATTTATCATGCTCCTTTACCTGCTGAATATTTCTTTGCCTTTTCATTTTGTTTAAATTTCTGTGTTTGGGGTGGCCTTTCTGTAGGCTGGAAATGCAGTAGCAGGTCCTTGTTAAACATTTCTTGCATCTTCTCAATCCTTGTCTCTAGTTTATTTATCTGTAACTCTATTTTGTTTTCAAGATGTTGGATCATCTTTACTATCATTATTCTGAATTCTTTTTCTCATGGATTCCCTATCTCCTTTTCTTTTGTTCGGTTTGGTGGGCATTTATCATGCTCCTTTACCTGCTGAATATTTCTTTGCCTTTTCATTTTGTTTAAATTTCTGTGTTTGGGGTGGCCTTTCTGTAGGCTGGAAGTTTGTGGTTCCTCATTATTGTGGAGCTTGCTCCCTGTGAGTGGGGTTGGACTAGTGGCTTGTTAAGGTTTCTAGGTTAGGGGATCTTGCATCTGTGTTCTGGTGGATGAAGCTGGGTCTCTTCTCTCTGTAGTGCAGTGAAGTGTCCAGTAGTGAGTTTTGGGGCGTCTATGGGTTTGGCATGGCTTTGGGCAGCCTGTATTTTAATGCTCTGGGCTGTGTTCCTGCATTGCTGGAGAATTAATGTGGTATGTCTTGCTCTGGAACTTGTTGACTCTTGGGTGGAGCTTGGTTTCAGTGTAAATATGGAGGCTTTTGGATCAGCTCTTGTTTAGTAATGTTCCCTGGCATCAGGAGTTTTGTGGTGTTCTCAAGTTTTGGATTTCAGCCTCCTGACTCTGGCTTTCAGTCTTTTTATTACAGTAGCCTCAAGACTTCTCCATCCATACACCACAGATGATAAAACATCTAGGTTAATGATGAAAAAATTCTCCACAGTGAGGGATACCCAGAAAGGTTCACAGAGATACATGGAGAAGAGAAGAGGGAAGAGAAAGATAGAGGTGACCAGGAGAAGAGGGGGAGTCAAAAGGGGAGAGAGCTGTCTAGGCAGTAATCAATTCTCTATGTGCTCTCCACAGTCTGGAATACCCAGATAGGTTCATGGAGTTACACAAAGAAGAGAAGAGGGAGGAGGGCAATAGAGGTGAACTTCTCCATCCATACACCACAGATGATAAAACATCTAGGTTAATGATGAAAAAATTCTCCACAGTGAGGGATACCCAGAAAGGTTCACAGAGATACATGGAGAAGAGAAGAGGGAAGAGAAAGATAGAGGTGACCAGGAGAAGAGGGGGAGTCAAAAGGGGAGAGAGCTGTCTAGGCAGTAATCAATTCTCTATGTGCTCTCCACAGTCTGGAATACCCAGATAGGTTCATGGAGTTACACAAAGAAGAGAAGAGGGAGGAGGGCAATAGAGGTGACCAGGAGGAGAAGAGGGGGACTCAGAAGGGGAGAGACCAGTCTAGCCAGTAATCAATTCCCTAGGTGTTCTCCACAGCCTGAAACACCCAGAGAGATTCACAGAGTTAAGTAGAGAATAGAAGTGGAAAGGAGGAGATATAGGTCAGGTGAAGAAAAGGGAGAGTCAGAAGTGGAAAGAGCAATGAAGCCAGTAATCACACCCCTGTGTGAAAATGGTTATTGCAGAATAGATTCTTAAAGGTACAAAATTAATAGCAAATACCAAAAAGCGAAGATTAAAAACTTAGAGTAGACTCTGAAAAATACAATATTAAAAATGCCAAACAAAATCTATCACAAAAACTATAAAAAAATATATGAAATTTATGTTAAAAATAGGGTCTTTTTTTGCAAGGTAATAGTAGGGTATAAAAATGAAAATTAAAGTAGTAATAAAGCACTTAAAAATAAAAATAAAATGGTAATAGTAAAAATATATTTAGAAATTTCTCTGAGGCTGTTGTGGTCAGTGTGTGGTCAGTTCTGTTTCAGATAATTCCTTGTTCCAGCTTATACTTCTCAAGATCTATAGGCCCCTTCAATGCTTAGTCAGTGTTAACTACCAGGTTTTAATCTGTTGTACCTGTCAGTTCCAGAGCAATTCCCTCTTCTTTGTTTATTTTGCCTTCCTCTGTTTGCAAGTCTCTTCAGGGTCTAATTTCTATCCTGAGACAAGGGGGCAAAAGTGGTCACTTATTTAGGCTCACTTGTTCAGTTGTGTTGTGGAAAGGGAGTAACACTGCAAACAATAACCACAGGCGTGTGTGGTGAGTGCTCGCAGTGTATGGACCACACTGGGTTTGCCCCAGCTCATGGTGGTGTGAGCTTTCCAGGTCTACACTGCTCAGGCTCCAGGTTGCTCTGCAGGGGTACTGTCCAAAGTGGGCCCTGCATTTCCTGCACTTCCCAGGTCTAAGCTGCTCAGGTTCAGGTTGTCGTGTTCTCCACAAGGGCACAGAGTCGGTTGGGCATGCGTTTTGTGCCCTTCTCAGGTCCGAGCAGCTCAGGTGACCAGGTGCTTGGAAAGCACACTGTCCCAGTTGGGCTGTGTGTCTTAATCACCTCCCGGGTCCTGGCTGCTCGGTTTCCCCGGTGCGCCGTGAGAGCACTGTCTCTGATGTGCCCTGTGTCTCATCTGGGGAGCTGATCTCAGGCTGCAACCCTCCTGGCAGATGTCAACCCTCTAGGATCCCAGTAATATATGGTTAGCAATTGGGAGCCTGCTCACAGTTTGGCGGAGGATGCCAGTCTCTGGGGCCTAGATTGCTCCTTGCCTTACGGCTCTTGTTATCGCACACCTGCCTCTCTGCCTCCTGTGGGGGAGGGAGCTGTATACAGGAGCTAGCTCTCCTTTGGTATTTGCTCAATCCTTTGTTCTGTGAGTGGGGCCAAGCTGCGCGTTATGTTAGCCTTTCTTGGGAAAGTTCTCTCTTTTTTTTTTCTCTCTGGTTATCCCACAGTTTGGGTTGCTGTCTCACATTGTTTCCCCTGAAGTGATGGGACCAGATGCCATGATCTTAGTTTTCTGAATGTTGAGCTTTAAGCCAACTTTTTCACTCTCCTCTTTCACTCTCATCAAGAGGCTTTTTAGTTCCTCTTCACTTTCTGCCATAAGGGTGGTATCATCTGCATATCTGAGGTTATTGATATTTCTCCTGGCAATCTTGATTCTAGCTTGTGCTTCTTCCATCCCAGTGTTTCTCATGATGTACTCTGCATATAAGTTAAATAAGCAGGGTGACAATATACAGCCTTGACGTACTCCTTTTCCTATTTGGAACCAGTCTGTTGTTCCATGTCTAGTTCTAACTGTTGCTTCCTNCTGTTTTCACTGTTTCCCCATCTATTTCCCATGAAGTGATGGGACCAGATGCCATGATCTTTGTTTTCTGAATGTTGAGCTTTAAGCTAACTTTTTCACTCTCCTCCTTCACTTTCATCAAGAGGCTTTTTAGTTCCTCTTCACTTTCTGCCATAAGGGTGGTATCATCTGCATATCTGAGGTTATTGATATTTCTCCTGGCAATCTTGATTCCAGCTTGTGTTTCTTCCAGCCCAGCGTTTCTCATGATATACTCTGCATAGAAGTTAAATAAGCAGGGTGACAATATACAGCCTTGACGTACTCCTTTTCCTATTTGGAACCAGTCTGTTGTTCCATGTCTAGTTCTAACTGTTGCTTCCTGACCTGCATATAGGTTTCTCAAGAGGCAGGTCAGGTGGTCTGGGATTCCCATCTCTTTCAGAATTTTCCACAGTTTATTGTGATCCACACAGTCAAAGGCTTTGGCATAGTCAATAAAGCAGAAGTAGATGTTTTTCTGGAACTCTCTAAATTAGTAGTTAGAACTGAATCTGGATTCAATTAAGGCTTGAGTCTGAGTTTTTTTTGGCAAAAATACCTAATAGATAGTGCTGCATATACCTACTATGGATTCTCAGGTGGCTCAGGGGTAAAGAATCGTCACCTGCCAGTGCAGGAGATGTGAGTTCAATCCCTGGATTGCGAAGATACCCTGGAGAGAAAATGGCAACCTACTGCAGCATTCTTGTCTGGGAAATCTCATGGACAGAGGAGCCTGGCAGGCTACAGTCCCTGGGGTCACAAAGAGTCGGACATGACTGAGCATATGTGCACACCTATTGTGTCACTTTCAGAGGTACATTTTGTCCAGTTGTCTTAAAATTGATTAACAATTTCAGGCCAACCCATTTATTACAAAGTTCTGCATCAGTCTTTCACATGATGGATTTAGGAGCCATTGATTAATATTGTCTAGCTCCATTATTTTATTAAGAATTACAAAATGGCAATACTGTAATTCTAACATTCTACTTTTACTATGGGACTTCTCATAAAAGAAGGAATACTTTCTTATCAACTATTTGTTTACCCTGAAACTTGGCTTGAGAAGAGAAATCAGGATAAACATTTATCTACCAGTTTTCTAAGGGGCTTTCCTGGTGGCTCAGACAGTAAAGAATCAGCCTGCAATGTGGGAGACCCAGGTTTGATACCTGGAGAAGGAAATGGCAACCCACTTCAGTATTCTCACCTGGGAGAGAGGAGCCTGGCGAACTACAGTCTATGGGTTTGCAGAGTCAGACATGACTGAGTGACTAACACTTTCACACTTTCACCAGTTTCCTAATAATTATTTGGTGTGCTAAAAACTTCTAATTTTTTAATGAGTTATTTTGTAATATCATTATGAATTTTCACCTGTTTGATGTATTTCAATCCATTGGCAGATAGATAAAGAGGAATAAGCAGAGGAGAATGAATTCAAGAGCCATCAGAAAAGTCAGGGGAAGTTGGTACACAAATATTCAGCCATGTAACAGAATTCAAGGAGGAAAAAGTAATCAGCTGAGTCAAATGCTACAGTGAGGCCAAGTAAGATAAGGACTTCAGTTCAGTTCAGTCACTCAGTCGTGTCTGACTCTTTGGGACCCCATGAATCGCAGCACACCAGGCCTCCTTGTCCATCACCAACTCCCGGAGTTCACTGACTCACGTCCATCGAGTCAGTGATGCCATCCAGCCATCTCATCCTCTGTCATCCCCTTCTCCTCCTGCCCTCAATCCCTCCCAGCATCAGAGTCTTTTCTAATGAGTTACCTCTTCGCATGAGGTGGCCAAAGTATTGGAGCTTCAGGTTCAGCATCATTCCTTCCAAAGAACATCCAGGACTGATCTCCTTTAGGATGGACTGGTTGGATCTCCTTGCAGTCCAAGGGACTCTCAAGACTCTTCTCAAACACCACAGTTCAAAAGCATCAATTGTTCACCGCTCAGCCCTCTTCACACTCCAACTCTCACATTCATACATGATCACTGGAAAAACCATAGCCTTGACTAAACGACCTTTGTTGGCAAAGTAGTATCTCTGCTTTTCAATATGCTATCTAGGTTGGTCATAACTTTCCTTCCAAGGAGTAAGCATCTTTTAATTTCATGGCTGCAGTCACCATCTGCAGTGATTTTGGAGCCCCCCAAAATAAAATGTGCCACTGTTTCCACTGTTTCCCCATCTATTTCCCATGAAGTGATGGGACTGGATGCCATGATCTTAGTTTTCTGAAACTTGAGCTTTAAGCCAATTTCTTCACTCTCCTCTTTCACTTCCATCAAGAGGCTCTTTAGTTCCTCTTTACTTTCTGCCATAAGGGTGGTGTTATCTGCGTATCTGAGGTTATTGACATTTCTCCCAGAAATCTGGATTCCAGCTTGTACTTCTTCCAGCCCAGCATTTCTCATGATATACTCTGCATAGAAGTTAAATAAGCAGGGTGACAATATACAGCCTTGATGTACTCCTTTTCCTGTTTGGAACCAGTCTGTTGTTCCATGTCCCGT
>SJXQ01006171.1:209464-252983 GCA_006408695.1 Aepyceros melampus
GCCCACCCCGTGCCCCCAGCCCCCGCCTCGGGACCCAGCTGCTGTTGGCTAGAGCCCTCTGAGAGGACGAACTTTTCCGACCTTTACAGACCTCTTAGCGTCGCCCTCCGCTCCCCCACCAACCACCCGGAGGCTTTCTCCTCCGATTCCAGGCGCCCACCCCGCTCCTCCAACCCCAGCCCTGTGAGCCCCGGCGCCCGCGCGCCTTTCCCGCCACCCCGGGAGAGCGGACGGTGCCATCCAGTTCCCAGTTAACAGCTGCGGATCCTGGCCTCTCCGCTGTACCCACCGAGAAGTCGTGGAGCCTGGGGGAGAGACTACAGGCCATCCTTCCGAGGCCGGCGGGGAAAGGCGTCACCCCGAGGCGAAAGGAGATGCCGAGGCGAAAGGAGGCGGGGGTTTAGTCCCGGCAGCTGCAGCCGTCACGAACCCGCCCGGACCCCAGGCCCGCCCTTCTGCAGCGCCCGCGGGAGGCGGGGATATAGCAACACAGCCTTAGAGGAAGGATTGGACTCAGAGTTGGTTCGCTGGCGAAAGAAACAATCCTTATTGAATGTGCCTGAGTTGCATGGAATTAAAAGACGCTTACTCCTTGGAAGGAAAGTTATGACCAACATAGAGACCGTATTAAAAAGCAGAGACATTACTTTGTCAACAAAGGTCCGTCTAGTCAAGGCTATGGTCATGTATGGATATGCGAGTTGAAGTATAGAGAAAGCTGAGCACCGAAGAATTAATGCTTTTGAACTGTGGTGTTGGAAAACTCTTGAGAGTCCCTTGGACTGCAAGGAGACCCAACCAGTCCATCCTAAAGGAGATCAGTCCTGGGTGTTCATTGGAAGGGCTGATGTTGAAGCTGAAACTCCAATACCTTGACCACCTGATGCGAAGGGCTGACTCATTTGAAAAGACGCTGATGCTAGGAAGGATTGAAGGTGGGAGGAGAAGGGGACGACAGAGGATGAGGTGGTTGGATGGCATCACTGACTCAATGGACATGAGTTTGGGTAAACTCCGGGAGTTCGTGATGGACAGAGAGGCCTGGCGTGCAGTCCATGGGGTCGCAAAGAGTCGGACACGACAGAGCGACTGGCTGAACTGAACCGAACTGAGTTCCTACATGTGGCATCATTCAGTCATCACAAAGAAGACATTTACTGTCCACTTGTATCAAGTAGAATACCAGCTCTGTTGGAAAGGTTAGACTACTTTAATTTACCCAGTCCTACAGCTGGTGAGGGGCAGAGTTTAAATTTTCAGGTCTATTTCCAAAAGTTACTTGTTATGTTTAATTCATATTAATTCCTATGGTAACCCTTTTTAGTATTACCAAAAAAAAAAAATGCACTCACTTTGAAAAAAGTGGAAAAATGAAAGTAAATGACCTATAATTTCAACAGGTACTAACACCACTATTAGTTGACATTTTCATATATTTGGCTCATATGTATGCTTATTTGTGGAAATGCATGTAATACATACATACTTACAAAATCAAGCTCATTCTCTATATGTTGTATCATTAGCACTCAAAGGGTCAGTTTTTATATTTTTCTAAGAATTTTTTACTTCAAATTTATAAGCAGCAGCAAAAAAAGTTGAGACAGAGAAACCCAACATTCTTTAAAATCTTGATAAGAATAATCAATGAAAACTGTTCAGTAAACTAGGATTTAAAAAAACATGTAAATATGGTAAATTGGCTTCCAGAAACCTATTTAAACGATTTATTATCTAGGGATTTGTCTTTCTTTAGGCAAATTGATCCAGAAGAAAAGAATAACTAAAAGATTGATAATTTTTAAGTGAATATTATCCACTTATATAAAGATATAATGGGGACAAGCCTTGAACTGTGTAACCAACATTTTTTTAGTTTTCTACTTTTGGTTTTTCCTATGAACGCAACTCCAGGAATTGCAACTATTAATTGCAATATTAATAGTAAGAATGATTCCATGATGGAATGGCATTATTTCCCTCCTCAGTTCCATCAGTTCTGGCATTTTTAAATCAATGTCACCTAAGATCAATGCCAACACCCCACCAAGCTGCTGCTGCTAAGTCGCTTCAGTCGTGTCCAACTCCTTGCAACCCCATGGACAACAGCCCACCAGGCTCCTCTGTCCACAGGATTCTCCACGCAAGGGTACTGGAGTTGCCATTTCCTTCTGCAACACCCCACCAAGATAGCCCACAAAACAGTGGAGTAAGTTCAAGGTGAATTCAGGGCTCTGGCTAAAAGGGATCACCCAACTTGGGGTCCTAAGACAATGCCTACTGCCTAAAGCATTCCTGGAAGAAGGCCGAGGATGCCTGAGGCTCTGCTTCCTCTGCCACAGAATTTCAAGCCTGCTTTCTGTAGGAAAAGTGTGGCTGTGACCTAGTTTCATCTCCAGGTCTAAAGAAGAAGTGTGTCTGGGCTAAGAGATAAAATGAAGTTTGTTCCAGGCTTCTTCAGTTCAGTTCAGTTCAGTTCAGTTGCTCAGTCGTGTCCAGGCCTCTTAGGGTGTCAGAAATCCAAAAAGGACAGAAAAAGGGGAAATTGGGCCATCCTACATATATTTTTCAAAGTTGAATAGACTGTAGTATGGATTGGAACAGAGTTGGGAAAACTTCAGTAGAGGGCCTGGTCTACTGAAGATCATTTAGGGGCAGTTATTCATAACTTTTACCACCTTGGCAAGTCTGCTGTATAATGTTTATGGTGTCTATTTCTCTTGGCATCTCTTCCAGGCAGAAATTGTCTGATTTTTTACAGGAAGTTCAGCTCACAGGAAGTCCCCCTCACAGTCTGGGGCAGGAGTGGAATTCAGGTCTTCCAAGGAGCCTTATGCTGGGAAGAAGGAGCAACCTGGTATTTGGTTCAGGCAGTGAGGAGAGGTAAGACAGGGGCAGAAGGAAAAATACTAATCCCTCTCTCTCTCTCTATACTTATCTACCTATTTTAATTTTCTACTTTTGAACATCACTTTATAATAGGAAACAGATTTTTTTTAAGTGCAACTGAGCAAAATTACAAGATCCTGAGTTCTGGGATTCAAACTGTCTGGGTGCAAACATGAGTCCCAACACTTACTAAATTGTGTCAGTATCATCTCTAAAACCCTAGGTTTTTTTATCTGTAAAGCAAGGGCAGTAAGAACACAGATCTTCCTGGATTGATAATGGGGTCACATCCTAATAAACCCATGGTAAGTTGAAAATATTGTAAGTCATCGAAATGCATTTAAGGGCCTCCCTGGTGGTCCAATGGTGAAGAATCCACTTTGCAATGCAGGGGACATGGGTTTAATTCCCGGTCCAGGAAGATCCCACATGCCTCAGAGCAACTAAGCCTGTGTGCCACAGTTACTAAAGACTGCATGCCTATAGCCTGTCCTCCTGCAGCAGGAGAAAGCACCACCACAGAAAGCCCTGGCACCGCAACTAGAGAGTAGCCCCTGCTCACCTTAAGTAGAGAAAAGCCCACACAGCAATGAAAACCCAGCACAGCTAAAAAGAAATTTTTTAATGCATTTAATATATCTCACCTACCAAATATCATAGCCTAGCCCAGCCTACCTTAAATGTGCTCAAGAACACTGTAGACTTAAAAAAATAAATTAAGAGTTGTAAGTGAAGTTTTACCTGGGCCAAAATGAGTACTCAGGAGATAGTAGTTCAGATAGCTCAGAGAAACTGCTCCAAAGAAATAGGGGGAAAGTCAGTATGTATGTAATTTTGGTGAAGGGGTAGTCCTTGCAATCAAGCACTTTTTTTTTTTTTTGCAGACACTTTGTGCTAGTCACGAGGAGAATTCCTCACCATGAAGAATGTTAGTGCTTTTCTAGATATGAGGAGATACAAGAATTGGGCTGATAAAATTGGCTGCAGAAAATATCCATCTGAAAACCTATTCTGCCAGTTCCCCACTACCTCAGTACGGAATGCCTCATTTCTGCTCTCCCCCAAGCTCCTTTCAGAGGGTGTTGGTCAGCAGCTGCAGCAGCTCATGATTTAATCCTTGTAGGGATAGATGGCAAGTGCCAATTTGTACTTGTCAACACTTACACAGACCTACAGTTGAATAAAATCACCTAACACAAAGCCTGGTTTATAATAATGTGTTGAACAACTGGTGCAGCTTAGTGAATGCTGTACTGAAAATGAAAACCAGAATGGTTGTGTGTATACTGGATGCTTGTAAGAGTATCAGTTGTTCACCCTGGTGATCCCATGACTTGGAGCTGTGGCCGCCACGCCCGCCATCATGAAAGTGTCATAGGGCATATCGCTAGCCCAGGAAAAGATCAAAATACAAAGTGTGGTTTCTAACAGATGTGTGTCATTTTTGTACCATCATAAAGTCAAAAAATTGTGTTAGACCAGCATAAGTCAGACTGTCTGTACCTACCTCAGAGAGTGACTAGGTAAAGTGCTTTCCAAAATGGTGACTACAAGGAAAGTGCTCAGTAAGTATCTATTGTTATTTCTTAAGGTAGAAACTTACCACTAGTGAATAATATTATTGTTTAGTGCTAAGTTGTGTTTGACTCTTTTGCAACCCCTTGGACTGTAGCCCACCAGGCTCCCCTCCCATGTCCCTGGAATTTTCCAGGCAAGAATACTGGAGTGGGTTGCCATTCCCTTCTCCAGGGGATCTTCCCAATCCAGGGATTGAACCTGGGTCTCCTGTATTGCAGGCAAATTCTTTACTGCTGAACCACCAGGGAAGCCCTTAGTGAAGAATATATATGCCCCCTCCAAAAAAGAGTAGCTGAGTTTTAGTGTGCTCTTGCTGTGAAAGGATAATTTTGACTTTTAAAATCAAATATACCATGAAATTATTTTATAATTCTTGTATCTGTGTATGTTAGTCACTCAGTTGTGTTTGACTTTGTGGCCACATGGACTGTAGTCCACCAGGTTCCTTGGTCTGTGGAACTCTCTAGACAAGAATACTGGATTAGGTAGCCATTCCCTTCTCCAAGGGATCTTCCCAACCCACAGATTGAACCTGGGTCTCTTGCATTGCAGGCAGATTCTTTACCATCTGAGCCATCAGGGAAGCCCATAATTCTTATATCCATAATTAGTTTCTAATCCTCTTTTCAGAAACACTGATGGAAACAGATTACAGTTTTCCTCCACTGAGCATATAAATTAATCATGCCTTTTTTTCTAATGGACTGATTCTGTCCATTAAACATAGTAAAATTCAATTAACAGACATAAAGGTTAATGGACATACAATGCCTGCTTTATCCTGGACACCCAAAAAGAAGTGAGGCCTGGGTCCCATCCTCCTTACACAGTCAGTCTAACTGGGGAGCTAGACAACACCAGGACCCCATGAGGTTGACTTAAAGACCAGAAAGACCAAGCTGAATGCTCAGGAAATCTTCTATAGTGGCTCATATTTTATCAAGATGTACTGAGACATCAAAGACATGTTTTAGACATTTAGAAAATAAAGGGAATCCAAGAAGACAGTTTAGACCCTACAGGATGGCAGCAAATAGAAGCTTAGGCCATAGGAGGGGGAGGTAGCCAAGAGAGGGTAGGAAGACCTGAACTCACCTCCTCCAATGGATGCACTAAAATTGTAACTACTCACAGAGCTACTATCTGTGAGCACAGCCTGAAGCCTAATATAAAAACATTTCCACATCGAAAGGCATATAGAAGGAACCACAGTAAAATGGATAGAAGGGGTGGAGACAAGGTATGTCAGGACCCACATGCAGGGGCCAGCAACCCACAAGTGCCAGGATAATTACAATCATAGAGGTCCTCCCCAAGGAGTGAGGGGTCCAAGCTCCACATCGGGCTCCCCAGCCAGGGCTTCTGTACTAACAAGTCCCCCAGCAGGAAAACTGGAGGGCTAAAGAAACAGATTCTGCTCTTAAAGGTCGTGTACAAAATCTCACGAGCTCCAAGTCCTGGGAGAGGTGGTAATTTGCAAGATGCCTGGGTCAGACCCACTTGCTGATCCTGAAGCATCCTGGAGAGGCAGGAGGCAACTGGGACTTTCCTGGTTCTAGAGAGGCTGGCCACAACCATTCTGGGGAGCTCCACCGGTGCTGGCTGGCACCATTTGGAATCCTCCCTCCAGCCTATTAGCAATGTATTCTTTGACATCAGTCTTAGCAGTGTGTTGTGGATCTGTCTCCTCAGTCAAGGGGAAAAAAAGCAAAATTAAACAAATGGAACTATATTAAACTAAAAAGCTTTGGCAAAGTAAGGGAAACTATCAACAAAATGAAAAGGCAGCCTACGAATGGGAGGCCACAGGCCAGGCCCTGGGCCTTGGCTCCCAGTCTATCTCCAACCGTAATGGCATAAGAACAAAGTTATTAAGAGCTTAGCCAGAACCCCAGATGGACAGTTATACCACTTTGTCACTGCCCCAGGACTCAACTATGTATTTCTTCCTGACTCATGAGATTAAAAATCTGTGCCCAAATGTAGTCCCTCTATTTACAGTCCCAAAGGAGAGGAAGCCAAGACCTCGAGATCCTTATCCTTGGAAGTAGTGAGGTTCACTCAGATTTGCCTGATCCCATTCCCAGTGTCCTTCTAACCCCATGCCTGGTACTCTTATCTATGAGGAAATAGCATCTATGCTGTGGGAATTTCCTTTTGAACTTGAGCCTATCAAAATTTGCTTATGTTGTTGACCATTTTTCTTCCGTGGTTAAGAAAATCACATTGAGAAAAGGAGTCCCTCGGCAAAGGGTGGGTGGAAGATACTCTGTGTGTGTGTGTGTGTGTGTGTGTGTGTGTGTTCAGTCATATCCGACTCTTTGCGACCCCATGGACTGTAGCCCACCATGCTCCTCTGTCGATTAGAGTTCCTAGGCAAGAATATTGGAGTGGATTGCCATTTCCTCCTCCAGGGAATCTTCCTGACCCAGGAATTGAACCGAGGTCTCCTGAATCAGCAGGCAAATTCTTTACCAGTGAACCACCTAGAAAGCCCTGGAAGAAACACTAAAAGAGGGAATATATGAGACAGGACAAAAGATGAGAAAGAGGAAGTGTTCTGATGAAACTGTATCCCAATTAGAATTCTCATATACCTTCTGACTTTTTCTGAGTTCAGGGGAAAATGTTTCAAAATTGTCGATAAAGAGGGAAGATATGAGAGCCAGGACAAAAAGATGAGAAAGAAAAAGTGTTCTGATAAAACTGTGTCCCAGTTAGGATTCTCATTTACCTTCTGACTTTTTCTGAGTTCAGGGGAAAATGTTTCAAAATTGTCGATTATTTCAGCTATTCTTGTAGGGCTGGATATCTCAGCACATGGAGCCACAAGAAGGGTAGAGCAGAGCTAAATGTTAACTGTTGCCTTCGAGGGCTTCTGTCCAACAGTGAAAGCCTCTTAAAATCACGAATTTCAGTATTTTTTAAATGCTTCTATAGTCTAAAGAGATTTTATCGTTTATCACCTTGGTAATAGCAGTTATCACAGAAAGCATTATTGGAATACAAGTATTCATTCCTCCTTGCAGAGATTCAATGTTTTCATAAAAACACCATGAATGAGGCTTTTAAAATATCAAACATCCATTTTTTTCCATAAGTCAGATTAGTTACGATTACATGAACAGTTTTGAAAAATAAGTGACAGTTATAGCTTATAACTAAGTGGTGCTATAACTTCAAACAGCACTTCTTAATGTTTTCATATCATGACGCATAAAAGATGAAAATATTTGGCATCTGGGATAAAGTGAAGAGAATTGTGTGTGTTTTGGCACCTAGGATAAAGTGAAGAGAACTGGGGAGAGGTTTATAGGGCTTGGTTTTAAAAATCATTGCTTTTTAATATTATGATTTTATGGTAAAAATAGGAAAACAATAAATATTGAATTCGCCTAAAATTTCCACATATGACACTTTCTAAATTTTGATAGATTTGAGTTTTCTAATATCAGTAACATTATAACCAATTCTTACTGAAAGAGAAAAACATTTTTCATTGAAGAAAGCTGAATTCACTGTGCAAGAATTCTGTTTCAGTCACAAAGTGTATTATAAGACCATAGTTCTTGATGTTTCATGATATTTCAGAATTAAGCATGTTGACATTCATAGTTTCAAATGCATCAATCCCTACCCTAGCACCAGCTGGGGGCTGGGGTCCAAGCCTTGTTGTTTACCAGGACTGATTGCCTTCAGCATTAGCCCTCTGGGAGGCCATCTTTTTAAAAGAACAAGTAAGTCTCTGCTTGCACAAGCTTCCAAAAACCTGGAGAAAGGGAACACTCCCCAGGTTGTTTTGTAAGACCAGAATAAATTTAACACAAAAACTGAAAAGGATATTGTTGGGGGTGAAGGGCATGGGGAAGCCACTAGCCAATCTCATTTATGAAAAATAATGCAAATATTTTAAAATATTAAAATATTTTAATATACAAAATATCAAGAACAAATTGGGTGTATCTTAGTGTCAAATTGTCCAGTATAACTCCATGCTCTAAAAGAATAAAATTAAAAAATCTCAACCAATAAAGAGAAAAATCATTTGACAGAAATTCAAGATCTATTCATGCTTTCCTCTTTTAAAAAAATTTTAAAAATTCATTCATAAAGATCCTGCCATCTGCCTCTCGATCCACCCTCTAAGTCAATCTGTCTGACAAGAATCAAATGATTTTAATTTGTTTATGTCACGGACTAGCCCATCCCACAGTAACTCTCAATAACAAAAATGTAACTGTCCTCAGGTTTAGAACCAGGGAAAGAGGAAACAGACACTGTGGTAGTTCAAGCCTCAGTCTCCTTCTCAGGAGCTGATTCTGACTTCACCTGGCTGGGAATCGGTGCAGCATGACTGCTCTCTGGAGCCAGGGTCCTGGACTGAGCTGCAATGCACCAGGCTTCTCCCAGCTGTCACCTGAGGATCGGATGACTGCATCTGGCCTCTGCATCCCTGGGACCTCTTTCAAGGAACTTGTTTCCAACTCCCAGCACACAAGCTGAGTGCCTCTCAGCTCCAGAGTGAACACAAATCACCTGTGGGTACCTTTAAAACTTTAAAAACGAATTCAGTCAACCTGTAACAGCAGGACCCCATGGGGCCTTTGTGGTGGTGGGGGAGGGGTGAGGAGGACCAGCCTTCCCCCACATCCTCTACTTTAGCTCCTCTTTGAAGTTTCTAGATAATAGTATTTGATGCAAATGTCCTGAGTTGTTTTGCAGATGTGAACTTCCACAAGACCACCACCAAAAGGAAAATGTTAACTACTTGATAATCTGAAGCGCACACTCCCAGGCCTCCTGGAGCCTAAGGATTGATAGGTTAACCCCTGTGAAACCCCTGCTATCTCACCATCAACCAGTCAGAGGGCTGTGCACAAGGTGAATTTAGGCTTTGCCTAAACCTTTTGGGGAGCTCAGATATTTCAGGGCAGGCGCATCCCAGCCAATGGGAGGGCAAGGTAGGAAGTGGGGAAGCCATTGCTGTTTTCCATTAACCAATCGGCCCTGCTGTTGTCAGCTGCAGCCACCCACTTAGCAGCGCAAAGGTGGAAGGTAAGTCCACCTGGCGAGGAATGAATGAGCTTCTTTTGAGGGTGGCAGTTGGGAATGGGGTACAGGGTGAGTAATATCTAAGCAAACAAACAACGGTCTGCACTGTTTCTGTTACGAATCAGTCAGAAACACTCATCTTCCAGGATGTGATCTGGAGACAGCAGTCAGACAGCAGTTTCAAATTCTAAATGACTCTGAGGTTTTAGTGATGTTGGAGAATAAAGTTTTATTTTAGGCAGTGAAACGCATTTTTAAATCTCATGTCTTTACATTTTCAGATCCAATGATCTCTAGAGTGGCTAAGAATAGATTTTATGAATTACCACTAGCCATGTTTAAAATATTTTCTCTATTTTCTAAAACATCTTGTCACAGACCTCAAAATAACCATAACCAATAGGAGATCAAGAGAGTATCTTTTCACAGCTACTGGTAGGAAACCAGAAAAGTAGAATTTATTTATCTGAATGCTACCTTCATTAAGTCCCTTCATTCTTGAGTGAAAGTCACTCAGTCGTGTCCAGCTCTTTGCTACCCCTTGGACTGTACAGTCCATGGAATTCTCCAGGCCAGAATACTGGAATGGGTAGCCTTTCCCTTCTCCAGGGGATCTTCCCAACCCAGGGATCGAACCCATGTGTGCTGCATTACAGGCGGATTCTTTACCAGCAAAGTCACAAGGGAAGCTCTCAAAAGAGAAGGAATCCCTATTCTTCTTTTGCCTTCCAGGTTAAGCCCTGATGTGTATTTGAAAGTATTAGCTTGCATTTCAAATCTAAGTTTGCTTAAAATAGGACTAGTGACCCAATTGCACAGCATTATTAGGCAATACTAAGAAGACATTCACATTAAAAGTGACCGAGTGGTTAGTAGCCATTCAAAGCAAAAAAGCTGAAACCTAAATGTTAGGTAGCAAGAATAGGAAACAGGAGTCCTAAACTCTGCCTTATTTTTCCCCTCTACTTTTCTCCTCTAAATCAATACGGTGGGAGGAAAAAGGGAGAATTTTCACTTTTCCATCACAAATTATTTCCTTTACCAATAAGAAGATGTAATGAGACTCCTTTATGGAATCCTGAAAGATGGGAGAAGATTGTAGCCAAGGGAGAAGCCAGGTTCTCTCTCTCTCTCTCTATGTATATATGGAGCACACTTGGACTGAAGCTAAACACCTCTGAATATAATTTGTAGATTTTGATTTGAAAAAAGTTTACTACTTTAAAAATTGTTTATAATTATGTGAAATAATTTTAAAATTGGAACCAAAATGAATAAAAAAGATGCTAAATATGTAAAAGTTGGTGTCATAACCACACAAAGAGGAATTCTTTCAAGTGACTTTAAAGACAGTAATTTTACAATTTCTCTCCAGTGGGATATACCTAAGATTTGAAAAACTGCCCCCAAATTATAGTGATTTTGGTTATCATATTATTGGTATTGAAACTGTTATTCTGACAAGGTTTTGTTGCATTGTGTTTGTATTGGAAATGACTGGGTCATAGAAGGGGGAGGGAACAGGGAGGAAACTTGTTTCATCTGGAGGAAACCACTCTCTGGTTCAAACTCCTTTCTGTGCTCCCATTTTTGTTTTTGCCTTATTTTTTAAGAAGTACAATATAATTATTTAATATACAGTATATGTTGTGAAATGATTAATATAACCAGATTAACACACCCATCACCTCATGTAGTTGTGTGTGTGTTTGTTGAAAACAGTTAAGAGTGTTCCACATTCTTCTTTATTGTCAGGCGAGTGTGTTCTCCTGGGTTCTGTCTCATCACAACGAAGATTTGGAGTGACGGACATTAAAGCCCTCAGCGCGTCACAGCTCTAGGGTCTTGGACAGACCGTGTTATAGCTCTTAGACAAATCAGTGTTACAGCTCCGTGTTACAGTTCTATTTTATTTAGAAAATAGCAGGAAAATCCATCCTTGAGGCGTGAGGGCATGTCGACCCTAAGACAAGAAAAGAATGCCACAGCACGAGGAGGGAGGGAGGGGGAGGGAAAGAGAGAGAGAGAGAGCCCCGCCCCTTTGGCTCCAGGTTTTACGTCACCCTCGCCCCAGCCTGGGCCTGCCCTACGTAAATCTGGCTAGCCAGGAGTGTTGTTTGTTCTACCTGAGGTCCTCACTCCGGTCCTCGGACCTTCCTTTGTTTTATTTCCTTGGGCTTTTTCCTTCCTTGTCTTTTAGCCACCGCCATTCTGGATTCCTGTTTCCTATTCTTCCTACCTAACATTTAGGTTCTAGCTTTTTTTGCTTTAAGGGCTACTAACCACTTGGTCACTTTTAATGAGAATGTCTTCTTAGTATTGCCTAATAATGCTGTGCAATTGGGTCACTAGTCCTATTTTAAGCAAACTTAGATTTGAAATGCAAGCTAATACTTTCAAATACACATCAGGGCTTAACCTGGAAGGCAAAAGATGAGCACTAAAGACTTTCACTTTCCCAATTAACTGAGTTCTTTGCTCTTCTCAACATCTAAATGAAAAAAATCAATGAAATGACTTACTTTAGGGCTGGGAAGGTAAATTGTCACGTAAAACATTTCCTCACAGTCTATAAAACCTGTCAGGACAAATTGTTACATTATTATTGACCAAATGTGGGTGATACAATTCGGGAAATGTTTTATATGTGTAGAAAATGAAAGGTACAGAAAGGAAACTGCCCCTGCCTGCGCTGCAGCCCTCGATCACTGTGTATCCCCAGCTCATGACCTCAGTCCGCGCTGCGCCCGCCTTCCTGCCTGCTGTGCCTGGTCCCAACACACGTAAATCCCACAGCGCCTGCAGAATTCTGCACCCGCTTCAGGCTGAAGAGAAGTGGGCATTAGTTGTCTTTGTATTTATAGTGAAGGAGGAAACAGAACAGGCTCTGTCTTGAAAGCAGGACTCCATCTTAGCCGGACTGTGGACTTTGAGCTATATGCCCAGTACCTATGGAAACGACATACCAACTGGAAAAACAAGGCCCCCTGAAGGAGGAGCCCCAGGGCTCTCCATTGCTAAAGTGAAGTCGCTCAGTCGGTCCGACTCTTTGCGACCCCGTGGACTGCAGCCCTACCAGTCTCCTCTGTCCATGGGATTCTCCAGGCAAGAGTACTGGAGTGGGTTGCCATTTCCTTCAGATCTTCCCGACCCAGGGATCAAACCCAGGTCTCCTGCATTGCAGGCAGACGCTTTAACCCCTGAGCCACCAGGGAAGCCTCCATTGCCTAAAAGAATACCCTAATTATCTGTGTAACAGAATAGAATCATACATTCTATTATGATTATTGGGGTATGACCACAGGCCTATTGATAATTATCCATTGTTAACTACCTAGGCTTAAGGCATATGAATCAACCATTAACTTTGATTGTCAGGGAATTTGCGGAGGTGGGTTTGTGCACATACAAAGGGTATATAATGTTTTCCAAAACCTGGTCAGGGTCCTTGGCTAAGGGGAGACTCTACCTTGGGTCTGCCGGTGTAATAAACTTCACTCCACTATATGCATTGTCCTTCTGAGAGAGTTTGTTTCCCGGAACACATGGCTACAATAGTAGCTCTTTTCATAAAAGCTGACAAATGCCAGGCTCTCAATAAAGGATTATTACATTAATGGCATTATGCAAAGTTTACAACACTGGAGAATAAACTTTGGTCATGAAAGATACTAAACAGAGGATGGCTATTCTTGTTACAGTTTTACTGTGGATCCATATAATAATGTAAAAATCTACCTTAAGGATATTTTTAAAGGCCATTTGTTCTTCATTGGGAGTATCCTTCTATCATAATGTTGTTTAGTCACTTAGTTGTCGGACTTTTTGTGACCCCATAGAGTGTAGCCCGCCAGGGTCCTCTGTCCATGGGATTTTCCAAGTAAGAAAACTAGAGTGGGTTGCCATTTCCTTCTCCAGGGGATCTTCCCTGCGTCCAACCCGCCTCTCCTAAATTGCAGATGGATTTTATTTTACTACTGAACCACCGGAGAAGTCCTCTATCATAATAGTATTGATCAAATAATGATGATTATACCTTACGAGGGTTATTAATTATATTGTGTCAGAAGTTATCACTATAAATAAATAAAATTACTTTTTTTAAAAAGTACAGAGGAACAAGAGGAGAGGAAGAATATATGCATGAGAAAGTGCTTTTTCTTTCTCTTTAATATTTTGAATTAAAGTTTTGATCTGGAGAAAGGCAAAGGGCAGGGGACCACATTCTGATCTTGAGCTCTCCTGCAGTCTGCTAACAGGTCCTCTCTTGGTCCTGGGCATGGCAGTGGGAAGTGTTCAACCTGGCCAGTGGCAGAGGCATACTGATTGTCAGCCTCACACAAAGCCGGTCTTTAAATCTGGGCAGCTGTGAGAGTGGATATGCAGTGAGGCAGGCATCTGGTTAAGTGGGAGATATTTCTGCCTGGAAAATGTTCCTCTCCTGAGAAACATCTTTTAGGTCTTCCATTTCTTGACCCTCTACACGTGTCACCAGTCCACCACCACCACTCCCAGACCCTAGCCACACTCAGACTCCAGTCTCTGGCCTAGCAGAGCAGTGCCCAGCCTGGATCCCACAAGGTCCCAGGGTGCAGCCCTCCTCGCTCCTGTCCTAAGATCCCCATGTTAATGAAAATTATCACAAAATATCTTTATTTTGATAACAGATAATTCATAATAGAAGGGCTGATAAGAAAGGGAAAATAAATTTTTAAGATGAAATATTGAGAAAAATTGTTTTTTTTTCTTTTACTTTTCCCTTTTTCTCATCTAAAAGTCATGAATGCTATCAAACTAATATTCTCAAAATATCCTGAACACAGAAAAGAAAAAAACCTTGAATACTTGAATATTTTCTAAAGACAATCTAGATTCATTCTATCAAGGTTGTTAAAAGACAGAGAGACTGTAATAACCTTTAAGAAGTATAAAGTTGAATGTCACTGTTGCTTCTTTTTCTGGTGTTTAGCAACATAAATAGAATGCACTTAACAGTTTAAGCATAACAGGATTTATTAGGAGATAAAGATCACTTAAAATTCAATAGAAAGATGAATCCAGTTTTAGACTGAACAACAGAGAGTATCCTTCAGAAGCTCGCTGCAAACTAAGGCACAAAGAGAAATTCTGCCAGAAATCAGAAAAGACTGCATCTGTGGTTACCACCCCACACCTGCTGAGAACCATGCAGCCACTGGCAAATGTTGGGATTTGGGGTCATTCAGAGTGTTTGTGGGAAATCTGTGCATCAGGTGTTAATATACTTCATGCATTATTGTTAGAGGGTAAATACTACATTCATTCTAAAGAACCACCTAGCAAAAGTTGGCAGAGTTAGGTTTACACATTTTCTATGACATGATTCTGCTCATGGGTATATATCCTACAGAAATTTTCTCACTGATCCATAAGGGACTATTATATATGGTAGTGGTAACTAAACAGCCATCCGAGCACCTGCTGAGGACAGCAAATATATAAAGTGGGAGACTTATCAGAGGCTAATGTGCCAGACATGGAAGCAGATCAAAAGTCCATGTAAAGATCTTGAAGTGAAGTGAAGTGGCTCAGTCGTGTCGGAGTCCTTGCGACCCCATGTACTGTAGCCTACAACCCTCCTCCGTCCAGGCAAGAGTACTGGAGTGGGTTGCCATTTCCTTCTCCAGAGGATCTTCATCTTAGGAATTTGCAAATGAGTGGGAAATAATAAATAAAATAACATCTTTAGCCTGATATCTTTTACATGAATTGAAAATATAAGCACACAAAAGAATAAATCACATATTACAAGACTGACACAAGAAGAGACTTTTTAAATAAGATATTCATAGGAAGAAACTGCAGTGGAAGAAGGAAAAGCAAATAACTAGTTGTGCCTCCCCCCACATTGGATTTCAGCTGTGATTGGAATTCCGAGTTGGCCTCACTCCATCCACAAAGGCAGAGCTCTGCTTTGTACTCTGAATATCTTTGCTGAATCTTCACCTCAGCTGTAAATGTCTTTAAATTACCTCCTAAATTCATCCAGCTAGAGTTTTCAATCATCTGCCATCTTTACTCTCTGTTCTGTTTGATTTTTCAGTTTGTTACTTTTACCATGTATTATTTCTATTATGGTCTTCCCCTACTGCAGCTAACAATAAAAAGCTGGCTTTCAAAAACAGAAATATATATCAATGGAACAGTACAGAAAGCTCAGAAATAAATTCATACACCTATGGTCAATTAATCTATGACAAAGGAGGCAAAAATATACAATAGAGAAAATACAGTCTCTTCAATAAGTTGTGATGGGAAAAGTGGACGGCTACATTTAAAAGAATTAAATTAGAATATTTTCTCACACCATACAAAAAAATAAAATGGACCAAAGACCTAAATGTAAGACCAGATACTATAAAAATCTTAGAGGAAAACATAGGCAGAACACTGACATAAACTGCAGCATTATCTGTTTGGATCTACCTCCTAGAGTAATGAAAATAAAAACAAAAATAAACGGGACCTAATCAAACTTAAAAGCTTTTGCACAGCAAGGGGAAGCATACATAAAAGACAACCCACAGAATGGGAGAAAATATTTGCAAATGAAGTGACCAACAAGAAATTAAGCTCAAGGTATACAAACTCAATATAAGCTCCAAAGTATTCAGCTCAATAACAACAAAAAAAATTCAGTCAAAAAATAGAAGATCCAAATAGACATTTCTTCAATGAAGACATACAGATGGCCCAAAAAAACACATGAAAAGATGCTCAACATCACTAATTAATACAGTAATACAAATCAAAACTACAGCTATCATCATAAAGTATACAAGCAATAAATGCTGGAGAGGGTTTGCAGAAAAAGGAACTTCCTGCACTGTTGGTGGGAATGGAAATTGGTACAGCCACTATGGAGGTTCCTTTTAAAAAGTAAAACTAGAGCTACCATGTGACCCAGCAATCCCACTACTTGGCATGTATTTGTATAAAAGCACACTTAGATAAGATACACCCCGACGTTCATTACAACACTATTTACAATAGCCAAGACATGGAAGCAACCTAAATGTTCATCAACAGATAAAGAAGACAATATAGATAAATAGATACAATAGAAATTGCCTGTCTGCTCAGACTCTGCGACACTATGGACTGTAGCCCACCAGGTTCCTCTGTCCATGGGGACTCTCCAGGAACAGGTCGCATGCCCTCCTCCAGGGGATCTTCCCAACCCAGGCATTGAACTCGTGTGTCTCACATCTCCTGCACTGGCAGGTGAGTTCTTTACCACTAGCCCACCTGAGAAGCCCTTCTATACCCCAGTGTTCGCTCAAACGTTTATTTCCCTCCAGTGTACTAGTACTTTTCCTTTTCAACCCTAATCCAACCTATCTTGAAGAGATTTGATCTGTGTAATTTTATCCGAGATGTATGTTTTTGTATTGATAGTATTAGGTATTCTGATGCAGTTATCTCCTAGGATTAATGCCGCCACCCAACCTCCTTCTATCTGATAGGGCCGCCAGGAGGCCAGAAGAGCATAAAAACTGCGGACTGAGGACTTCTGAATCTCAGACACTCCTGCATCTCCTGGTGTGAGAGCCACCCGTTGGCGCAGCGCTGTCGCAGCTGTGAGCTGAGAGCCTAGCGTACAGCGGGCGGGGCTCCGGGGCCCTAGAAGCCGCCAGACCAGAGCTCCGCGGACTCCGCGTGGCTGCCGCTCCCTTTCCACAATGCCCTGTGTGAGCTCTCCTGGGACCGTCCGGGTCTCAATGGGGAAATGCTCTCTAGTTCCTGCGGGCTCCGGCGAAACGGACGCTTTGCTGGAGCCCGGAGCGCCTCGCGGCGGGACGCAGAGCTCCCCTGCCCCGGACACTACGCCGGAGACCCACTCGGACCCAGAGGCGCCCGGGGGAGAGGCGGCCGCCGCCCCTGCAACCTCCCTCGCCGGGTGGCACCTTTTCCTAAACCGACGAGAGGATCCAGGGAGCGCCGAGATAGGGGACACTACGGAGCCTCGAGCGGGTCCTGCCTTCAGAAGCCACCGCAGGTGCCAAGGCTGGAGGCACCGGATCCGACGCGCGGGGGCCCGGAAGACCCAGGGATGCCAGGAGTCCGAGGTTTGCGCTGAGTCCCTCAAATTTCCTTTTATACAAATATAGACACATGCAGAAAAATATATAATGCAACACTGAAAAAGTTGGCTTAAAGCTCAACATTCAGAAAATGAAGATCATGGCTTCTGGTCCCATCACTTCATGGGAAATAGATGGGGAAACAGTGGAAACAGTATCAGACTTTATTTTTCTGGGCTCCAAAATCAGTGCAGATGGTGACTGCAGCCATGAAATTAAAATTAAATTATGACCAACCTAGATAGCATATTCAAAAGCAGAGACATTACTTTGCCAACAAAGGACCGTCTAGTCAAGGCTATGGTTTTTCCTGTGGTCATGGATGGATGTGAGAGTTGGACTGTGAAGAAGGCTGAGCGCAGAAGAATTGATGCTTTTGAACTGTGGTGTTGGAGAAGACTCTTAAGAGTCCCTTGGACTGCAAGGAGATCCAACCAGTCCATTCTGAAGGAGATCAGCCCTGGAATTTCTTTGGAAGGAATGATGCTGAAGCTGAAGCTCCAGTACTTTGGCCACCTCATGCAAAAAGTTGATTCATTGGAAAAGACTCTGATGCTGGGAGGGATTGGGGGCAGGAGGAGAAGGGTACGACCGAGGATGAGATGGCTGGATGGCATCATGGGGACTCAATGGAGGTGAGTCTGAGTGAACTCCGGGAGTTGGTGATGGACAGGGAGGCCTGGCGTGCTGGGATTCATGGGGTCACAAAGAGTCGGACACGACTGAGCGACTGAACTGAACTGAACCAGTGCAGCAGATATGGGTTTGATTTCTGGTGGAGGAACTAAGATCCCACAAGTGGCAGGGCAACTAGAGAGACTTCATGCTCCAAAACTACACAGACCTTTCACTCTGGAGCCGACAGAGCCACAAGGAAGACCTGAAAAAGAGTGAAAGTGTTAAGAGCCAAGTTCTCTCTGAAACTTCATTGGCCTGTAAGGAAGATCTGGTGCAGCCATAAATAAATATTTTTTTCTTAAAGAAATAGAAATATCAGAATTCTAAGTAGGCACCGCACTCTCCTTTTCCCCCGCCTCTACATGATCACTCCATTCCTCTTTCCCCTTCCTGATGTGAAAGCAAGAGGACCTGGAATCTCAGCCCAGCTCCAGCATGAACTAGCTGTGGGTTTTGCAAAGGGGCAACCTGGCTGAGTCTGTCTCTAACACCAAGCCATCCTCTCTCATCTGCTCAAAGAAGAGAACCTGAAGTGTGATTTGATCAGCTGTGGCTCCCAAGCAAAGAGGCTTATTCCAGTGAATGGAAACTACCAGGGACCCTCATCTTCTCCCCTTCCCCTCCTTTAACCCAATCACCATAAACCACTCAGAACTTCCATGCCCCTCCCAGAAAGATGTCCTTATCTCCTCAGTCCCCAGGGACCCCGAGGTAATTTGCAAGGCAAATGAGTGTGGATCCCACCTATCAACACCCGGGTTTCCCAAAACCAGGTCAGGCAGCCACTATAAAAGGCACACTCCGCACCCAGCCCAATCATTCGCCCCTGTGCTTAGACCCACTGAGCTCTCGGGCTGGTGAGGAGGCTGAAGCCATGGAGGCGCAGTGTCGGAGGAGCGCACGTCCCGAGCCCGCCTTGCCTCCGGGCCTGAACCGAGAACAGGCCTGGGCCTGGGCTCTGGATAACTTCCCCGCGCTGAGCCGCCCCTCCTGCCTAAGCCCCGAGTTCTGCGGGGACGCGCACTACTGCGCCTGTGGGCTGCCGCGCCACGCTTGCCCGGGACCCGCGGACGGTCTCCGCGTCGAGACCGGCCAGAAACGCTGGCGAGACCCGCAAGGCCAGGAGCCGGCTGCTCGTCCGGGATGGAGCGACAGTCCCGTCAAGAAGAGGCCCAAGCTGCACAGCGCCGGGCCCACGAGGGTCTGAACAGCCAGCCGAGGCCAGCAGCTGCGGAGGCCGCCAGACCGCGGCCAGATCGGCTCCAGGAGGCCAGGACGCCTCCACCCCACCCCACACACTTTGAGGCTGTGGAAAATGAGACTTGAAACCCGGTGGAACCCGGCAAGGGAAAGAATAGCAGCCTCCTGTCTGGCCCACAGCACCCCTTCAGGCACCACCCTGGACTGGAGCCTGAGTCACCCCAGCGGAGGCCCAGTCTGCCGGGAGGACTTCTCCCCTGGGCTCCGCCTTTCTCTGGGACGAGCCTGGAGATATGTGTGGGGCAGAACGTTCCTTCTTTGTTCATCCGTTCGTGGATAATTGACGGGCTTTTCAATTAAAAATCTCTTCAGCCATAAAAAGGGACGCATTTGAGTCTAGTCTAATGAGGTGGATGAACCTAGAGCTTATTATTCAGAGTGAAGTCAGTCTGAATGAGAACGAAAAATCTCCTATACTAACGCGCATATATATGGAATCTAGAAAGATGGTACGATGAATTTCTTTGCAGGGCAGCAACGGAGAAACAGACATAGAGAACAGATTTATTGACAGGGCAGGGGAGAAAGGAGAGGGTGAGCTGTATGGGGAAAGTATCAGGGAAACTTACCTTAGCATATGTAAAGTGGATAACCAACGGGAATTCGCGGTATAACTCCCTGAACTCAAACTGGGGCTCTGTGAGAATCTAGAGGGGTGGGATGGGGAGAGAGATGGGAGGGAGGTTCAGACCAAGGGGGGACATATGTATACCAATGGCTGATTCATGCTGATAGTTGGCAGAAAACAACAAAATTCTGTAAAAACATTACCCTTCAATTAAAAAATAAATTAGAAAAAAGAAATCTCTCTTCAGGAATCTATGCTATCAAGGAACTTTCTGTCGATGTACTCAGAATTGTCATACTTCTTATATTAATTCCAGTTTCCACAATGATTAAAACATGCTTCCCTATTCTCTGCTGGTGAATTGATTTGGGTGGGTGGAATCAGGATTGATTTGGGTGGGTGGAGTCAGGACTGGAAGTGGTATTGGGATGGGGGAGTCTTTGGCTCAAAGAACTGAGACCCAGGTCAGGGCTCCAAAAGATTAAGGAAATACAAAATGAACCCATGACATATAACCTTGAGTACCTTGGTGGCCTGTATCAATCTTTTTCATTTGTTCAAATATTGGTAAAGTAGCACTCCCCAACATAGCTTTAAAAAAATTTTTTTGAAAGGATCCTTGGAAAGCCAGTATGATAATACGCATTAAACATTTCAACATAAATACTCGTGAGCCAGAGTACTAATTCTATAAGTAGAAATTGTAGTCAAAAACAGACGTGTATGCCAATACAAGATAAAAAATGTAAATGATAGTCATACCTGCACAATTCCAAACGATACTGCTCTTAGAGATAAAATGGAAGGCATGATTTTTAAACAGTTTTTAATTTTTGACTGCTATTTCTTCATGCTATGCTGGCTTTTCCCGAGTTGTGAGTGGGGGCTACTCTTCAGGTGCAGCGTGCAGGCTCCTCATTGCAGCGGCTTCTGTTGCAGAGCATGAGTTCTAGGGCTTGTGAGCTTCCGTAGTTGCAGCACGTGGGCTCTAGAGCACAGACTCAATGGTTGTGGCACCAGGGCTTAGCTGTTCCCACAGCATGTAGGATCTTCCCAGATTAGAGCTTGAATCCATGTCTCCTGCATTGGCAGGCAGATTCTTTACTGCTGAGCCACCAGGGAAGACCTTGCAAGACAAGATTTTTAAGACACCCAGAGGCTGAATGTACCACAGCAGTACTTGAACCTTAGACAGCTAGTGACTATAGCAACTAAGCTTGAAGGGGGTGTTTCTAAGCAAGTTGCAAGGGAAAGCACTAAGGCACAGCTACCCATAAGTCTGAGAGAGGGCAGAGTCTCCAGAGCCTTTCATATGTAACCTTCTGCTGCAGTTCCTTCCACAAGTGCCTACATCGGTCTTTCATGGCTTCTCTGGGTCTCACGCAGCCACCTGATCTACAGTGTTCAGCTTCCTGGGGGCTGAAGTTAGAGGTGATGGGGAACCAACATTCACCACACAATTCTCATCCTAGTTCAAGTGGAGCATTCCCCCAGTTTCTCAGCTCTGGGGGTGGTTCAGAACCAAGTTCCTGTCCCCTGTGGGACAGGGAGTAACCCAGCCTACCCCTCTGGCTTCCAGACAACAAAACGCTTGAGGGTAGACACATGAAGTTCCAAACTTTTGGTCTCCTAGATGCTGAATCAATATATCTGGGCCAAGAGGTTGGACCCAGAAAGTGTTTTGTGGAAAACAGGCAATGCCCACGTGACAGTAACACCCAGAGCTGTGTAGTTTTTCCAATAGAAATTACAGATCCCATCATGTGCTAATTAGCACTTCGTGCTGAAATATGACTTCAATTCTGTAACCCTACATTTTCTTACTTATAAAATGTAATTTATAATAGCACTTAAATAAAGGGGATAATAAAAATGACACAGCACAGTGCTTATCATAAGTTCTTAGTGACTGTTACCTGTAGTAGCTTTAAAGGTAATGTGAATAGGCATTAGAATCCTTCTATTGCTGAACTATCTCTAAACATTTTAATATCAAATATTTAATATAAATATTTTAAAGTGAAATAGGACAGTACCTTATAAACTGAAAATATAACTTACACCCTATCCCTTCCCAACTGATGAGTAACTATATTGATATATTTTCAAGTATTTCTTTATGTTTTACAAACGTAAACATACTAATGCAAATTAATGAAACAAATATATTTCCCTCCAAAGAACCACATTATATGCACGGAATAATAACTTGACTTGTCCATCATTACTACTTTAACACTTTTCTTTCTTTATTCAAAAGTGCCTGTGTGCATGCTGAATTTCTTCAGTTGTGTCCGACTCTTTGTGACCCAATGGACTATAGACTGCCAGGCTCCTCAGTCCATGGAATTTTCCAGACAAGAATAGTGGATTGGGTTCCCCTTTCCTCCTCCAGGGGATCTTCCTGAACCAGAGATCTAACTGGAGTCTCTTGTGGCTCCTGCATTGGTAGGTGGATTCTCTACCACTGAGCCATCTGGAAAGCCCCATAACACAGGCTACTTGCTAACCTCTGCGGGGGAAGTAGCTGTCATTTGTGTTCAAACAACTTTCTGGGAAGTTTCCATACCGCCAGAGCCTGATAGCATCATGCTGAGCCTTCAAAGAGGACAGTCCTGCACTTAAGCCTGGACCAGCAGAGGTTTCTGCCCTGAATATCCTTATTAGATTTCCCCAAGTCACTAGCTTCCCAGGTGACTCAGTGGTAAAGAATCTATCTGGGACACAGGAGACTTGGGTTCAATCTCTGGGTTGAGAAGGTCTCATTAAGAAGGAAGTGGCAATCCACTGCAGTATCCTTGCCTGGGAAAAACCCAGGGACAGAGAAACCTGGTGGGCTACAGTCCATGGGGTTTCAAAAAGTCAGACTAGATGTAGTAACAACAAGAACAAAGTCAGGTGCTCTAATGAACCCCTTTAACTTACCACTCTTCATTGCCTGGACCAGAGCTTCCAACTCCCTGCCTCTTGTGTTCTCCATATTTTCCTTCCTCTTTATTTCCTTATTTCTCATTTTTGGTTTTGATTCTCTTCCCTCTTTTCTCTTTCTCACTTTTATTCCTACTCCCCCCCCCCCTCAGCTCATGCACAACACTGGCTTTAGGGGGATCATCTTCGAGTTTACTTTCCTGGCAGAGAATCAACTACCATAGGGAAGAAGATTCAGCTGCGTCCTCACGGTCTCTTGTCTATGCTCTTCCCTTAAAATTCAGCTCTGCCAAAGCAGGAGCAGGTTCTACAAGTTGGTGTGCAGTACCAATCACAGCACCTTGCTCACGGCAGGTTGTGGAAACACGCTTGTTTTAAAACACTTTGAATTAAACTGACTTTGTTAAGTTGAAGATAAATGGCTGATCAAGGACATCTAGGCTTGGATGCTCTGACATGTTTGTCATGACAATGTCTGAAACATCTGAGGAAGGATATAAGGAGATGCAATTTCACTATAAATCTGACACTAGAAAAGAAAAGCAAACCACTACGATTAAACACAGAAAAAGACAACGTTTTGAGTTTGCTATTGATTGATGTTTTGTTTAATAGCCATGATTATAGCACTAAGAATGACAATGAAAATAACAATAACTGTAATGGAGCAACTTGTTATTTTGCCTGAGACTATCTAATTAGGTGACCTTTGTTAATGAATTTAATCCAAAAAGTTGCCTTTAAAATGTTAAACTTTCAGCTACCATCCAGGTAAGAATATGAAGACAAGAGAGGTTAGACAACTAGCTGAGTATCTTCTACCAAAGAGTCTGCATCTAATTCTGTAGATCTTGACCCTGACACTTCTCCTTGTTGGCTGAAAGTCTGAAGCAATTTTATCTTAGAATTGAAGACCAAAAGGGAAGTCTGACCAGCAGTGTGGTTTCATGCAAAGATGGCCACATTTTGATCATCTCGGTAAAATCTAATGATACTCTGTTTCTAGGCAAAAAGCCCTGAGAATCAATGGACATAGTGACCTAAAAATAACAAGCACTTAGGCTACTTTTCAAAGAGTAGCCTCCCAAATAGCTTTTCTTGACAGAGCCCCTGTACCTCTAGTTCGTTTAAACCAACAACAAAAGTTTTAATCCTCTCAAATCAACAAAATCAACTCAAAGTCTAATAACTCCACCCAAGAAGTCTGAATTTACCCGTAATCTTCCCAGATGCCACCTTCTGAAGCGATTTGCAACCACCCACCCTAATCGCCTCTGGTTGGACGCCTAAGAACCCAGAACACTATAAATTCACAAGCAAGGGGTCCCCGAAGACTTCTTGTCTCACCCGCTGAAGCGATGGAGCACTTTCCCCGCTGTGTGCGCGAGGCCTGGGATTCCGCGGAGGAGCCCCAGGAACCAGACGTGCGGCAGCTCCTGCGCTCAGTGAACCCTAAGGAATGGCAGCTCCCTTGCTATCCTACGCTGGGCGAACTCTCTCCGGACGAGCAGGACTTCAATCGGGAAGAACCGTCTGCTCCCTGCGGCCTTCTGCGCCGATATTGCCCCAAACACCGACCCCAAGAACAGCCCCTGCAGGCGACGCGGCGAGTCTTGGGCTCCGGACACCACACCCGCTCCCGGCCAGGAGCCACCGACGCCCTCAGGACAGGAGGACGCCGCGCGCCCAGAAAGTTTCCCTGAGCCGATTTTGCCACAGGAGGAACCCAGTGTCTGAAACCCGAGACCTCTGACGCCGGACACCCTTCCGGAGCATCGCCCTCTTGCTGATCTGGAGGGACACCAACAGACGCCCCACGCACTGGACTGAAAGACCTAGGTTGTTTCTGGGGCCGCTTTTGTCCCTAGGACCCCTCCTCTCCGCTGAGACCCTTCATTGGAGGATTCCCTGCGACAGATGCTATTACAAGGAAACCTCTCCGTTGAGCAATCGTGGACGAATTCTTCATAGGCATTTGGGAATTTCTCTGTTATTTAATAAATTGTATCTTTATTACTTACTTAACCATTACTTACTTGATGGTTAAGTAAATCTCTTACTTAACCAAATTCCAACGTCTTTCTCTCTGTTGCTTTGGCTTTTGGGGGAGGACCAGGCGCGCGGGCGGGGTGGCCGGTTCAGTTCTCCCGCGGGACCCTCGGTCCCCTGATTTGCTCAACTGGGGGTGGGGGGTCGTGGGATATCTTGGGCACACCGGGCGGCCAGGGGACCAACACAGCTGTTGTCCAACTGGGTCAAACTTGCCAGGATCCAGGAGATCGCACAAAGCGCAGCCAGCAGCCCTGAGAACTCCGCTTCGCCCTGGAAACGTTCCTGCTCGCTCGACCCGCTCTTTCCCTTCCAGTCCATCTGCGAGGCGTCCAGTCATCTGCACGTGGCTCCCAGGCGCCCAGCGCAGGTCGCCGCTCCAAACGCATCCAGAAGCCTGGACCCCAGCAGCGCAGAGCTCCTGTCTCCCTCGGACACTTTCCTGAGTGCGTCCCTTCTTTCTCTGAGCCGCTCCAACCCAATTTCCAGCTCGCACGTCCGAGCTGACCTGGAGCCAGGGTGCTGGGGCCACGGACAAGCGAAGACTGGCTTCCTGAGGAGGGATTTCTGCGGCCAGATTCTGGAGCAGTTGGCTCCCTTTACATCCTAACTTCAACCTGTCCACTTGCCAAGGCTCCTGACTTCTCATTACCAATCGCAGCAGAACTCTTGTTTCCACCACCCCGGGGTTAAATGGGGGAGCCGAGAGAACAACGCAGGCCGCATTTAAGACCTTGTTTAGTTGCTAAATCATGTCTGACTATGCTACTGTGGCTGCCAGGCTCCTCTGTCCATGGAATTCTCCAGGCAAGAATACTGTAGTGGGCTGCCATTTTCTTCTGCAGGGAATCTTTCTGACCCAGAAATCAAACTTGCACCTCCCGCATTGGCAGGCAGGTTCTTTACAATTGAACCAACATGCAAGCTCATGTAGGAGTATAATAAACATTAATACAGTCATTCTGAGATTTTCTCAACTGCTGTGATTCTTCTGAGGGCAAATCTGTCACTGGGATTAAACTGGCAGGAGTCTGAAAGTGGGGGCTCCCTCCCCAGGGAGCTATTTCCTATGATTCTTTCAACTCGCCTTTCCAGTTTCTGCTATCACACCCTAAGCCACCCTTTTTCTCTTTCCCTGCCAGGGTTCCGTGGATCTCCCGTGCCCAGTGAGTGGGGTGGCTCAACCAGTGTGTAACCCTGACCTGTACCAAGGAATTACAGAAGTATTCTTTTCACCCCTATGGGAACACAGGATGATATTTTATTTTTTCAGATTCAATCAAACATTTTCCAGCGAGGCTTGAGCCTGTAACACCCAGCACATAACCAGAGGGCGTGAGGACGGGGCTGTGTGTTGTAGTCACTGCTGTGCCTCTATGAATGTACTTTTATGTTCTGCTTTGTCCTTTATTTCTTCAAAAGTGTATGTGAGAAATGAAATCAATGAGAACTGGAAATAAAGAAATTACTTTAACATTTCATCTTCATTTTTCAGTAGTAATTTCAAATTCTTAGATAAATAAATGAAATAGCCCTTGAATTCATGGAAAGACAGGGTTCTTTATAAGGCCACTTGTCAAGAAGCACTGGCAGGATTTGGAATATACAATTCTAGAGTTCTTTTGGAAATTTGAAAATCCAAAATTTTATGCAACCTAACCTTTAACCCAGTCTTCAAAACCGGCTCAGAACTTCCTTGCCCCTCCCAGAAAGTGTCGTTATCTCCTCAGCCTCCGGAAACCCCGAGGTAATTTGCAAGGCAAATGAGTGAGGATCCCACCTATCAACACCCGGGCTTCCCAAAACC
The DNA here is from genome assembly GCA_006408695.1 of Aepyceros melampus. Lineage (NCBI taxonomy): Eukaryota > Metazoa > Chordata > Mammalia > Artiodactyla > Bovidae > Aepyceros > Aepyceros melampus. The sequence continues at coordinate 236,397 of SJXQ01006171.1, forward strand.
AGGTCAGGCAGCCACTATAAAAGGCACACTCCGCACCCAGCCCAATCATTCGCCCCTGTGCTTAGACCCACTGAGCTCTCGGGCTGGTGAGGAGGCTGAAGCCATGGAGGCGCAGTGTCGGAGGAGCGCACGTCCCGAGCCCGCCTTGCCTCCGGGCCTGAACCGAGAACAGGCCTGGGCCTGGGCTCTGGATAACTTCCCCGCGCTGAGCCGCCCCTCCTGCCTAAGCCCCGAGTTCTGCGGGGACGCGCACTACTGCGCCTGTGGGCTGCCGCGCCACGCTTGCCCGGGACCCGCGGACGGTCTCCGCGTCGAGACCGGCCAGAAACGCTGGCGAGACCCGCAAGGCCAGGAGCCGGCTGCTCGTCCGGGATGGAGCGACAGTCCCGTCAAGAAGAGGCCCAAGCTGCACAGCGCCGGGCCCACGAGGGTCTGAACAGCCAGCCGAGGCCAGCAGCTGCGGAGGCCGCCAGACCGCGGCCAGATCGGCTCCAGGAGGCCAGGACGCCTCCACCCCACCCCACACACTTTGAGGCTGTGGAAAATGAGACTTGAAACCCGGTGGAACCCGGCAAGGAAAGGAATAGCAGCCTCCTGTCTGGCCCACAGCATCCGTTCAACCGTTGCCCTGGACTAAGTCACCGCAGCGGAGGCCTCATTCTGCCGGGTTAGACTTCTCCCCTGGGCCCAGCTTCGCTCAGCTATCTTAAGGAATTTAAACTTGTAGCTGCACTCAGAATCGTTATGTTTCTTATGTATTCCAGTTGTGCACAATGATTAAAGCCAGTTTCCCTGTTCTCGGCCTGTGAAATTGATTTGGGTGGGTGGAGTCAGGACTGGAAGTGGTATGCCTGAGGGGCAAGGCTGTACCTGAAAAGGGAGCTGGGACCCAGGCCAAGGCTCCTTAACATCAATGAACTGAAAAGTGAACAATGGCATAACCTTGACCACCAAGCTGCTGCTGCTGCTAAGTCGCTTCAGTCGTGTACTACTCTGTGCGACCCCGTAGACAGCAGCCCACCAGGCTCCCCCGTCCCTGGGATGCTCTGGGCAAGAAGAGGCCTATATTAAACTTTTTCGTTTTATCCACTGTTGGTAACGTAAAAACTCCACAACACAGCTTTAGGGAATTGGTTTGAAAGGATCTTTGGAAAGGCAATATTGTATGGAAAGCACATTAAACATTTCAATGTGAACACTATTTTGACGCAGAATTTCACTTCTTACAAGCAAAGAATTATACTTTTTTTAAAAATATGCTTTCCAGTAAAGGCTGGGAAACAAATATGATACATCTCCAGGAGCCCCTCTCCCATTTTAACAACTATTTCCCACTTCCCTATTCATATGTCTGCAGGAGTAGCCAAGTTAATACTTGTTTTTTGTTTTTTGGCTATTCTGGGTCTTTGCTGCACCAGGCACATGGGAGCTACTCTTCACTGGGGTGTCTGGGCTTTTCGTTTCAGTGGCTTCTCTTGCTGAGGAGAAGGGGCTCTAGGCAGCTGTAGCTTGTGGGCTCCAGAATGCTGTCTCAGTAGTTGTGGCTCGGGGCCTTCGTTGCTCCACAGCATGAGGAATCTTCCTGGATCAGGGATTGAACCTATGTCCTCTGCATTGGCAGGCAGATTCTTAACCACTCGACCACCAAGGAAGCCCTAGAACTTGATCTTAACATGTACTCTAAATACCAATTTCCTTCCCAATTTCTTGTTATCTATCTCAAGTCTACATGTAAAGGGATGTTCACATGTCTCTTCCTGGATCATTCATACAACCATTACTTCACTGTGGCCCACTCTGTTATTACCAGCTCCTCTATAAGAAAACTTCACATCACTGCTCCTCTCCCACTGGATGGATGGATGCCAGGACATGTGTGCGTGTTAAGTCACTAAGTCGCTTAAGTCGTGTCCAGCTCTTTGTGATGCTATGGACTGTACCTGCCAAGCTCTCTGTCCATGGGATTCTTCAGGCAAGAATATTGGAGTGGGTTGCCATGCCCATCTCCAGAGGATCTTCTCAACCCAAGAACTGAACCTGGATCTCCCACATTGCAGGCAGATTCTTTACTGTATATTCTGCACTAGTCTCTTGCATTGCAGGCAGATTCTTTACTGCTGAGCTACCAGGGAAGCCCCCTGATGCCAGGACATGGTCACCCTAACAGCACACAGTTGTCAGTGAGCTGGTTCTGAAAAAAGATTACTGTTTCAGGATGCATTTCCTCTTTAGTGCCCATTCTTTAATCCCATGAAGTATCATCACACAAGGTCGAACAGCTATATTGATTTTTATATAAGGACGGGGTAACTGAAGGAAACTACACATCAAACAGGAGGAAATTAAACTAAATATTTAATTTTTAAAAAGTTATCCTTCTGAGAGTACCCTTTGACCCACTGTAGAAGATGAGGCTCTTTAGAATTAGCCTACTTAGAGAGCACAATAACGATTCAAAATAGAATCTGAATATTTACCCTGTGCACTAAACAGAGCCAACTGGGTTTCCCAGACTGTCCAGAGTATACTGCTCCCTTAAATCAAGTGGGCTCACAGCTATCACCTACTTGTGCTAAGAGGGCTGAAAGACAACACTGTGGCTCCTCCTTCTCACTGGACTGGAGCCTGCGTCACTCCAGCTTCCTCCTTCTGAACATTTTGTTTCAGTTCTTTCTCAAAACATAAAGAACAGCATCACTAAGCAGGTGGTCACTAAGCAAGGCCTCCTCATCCTCAAACTGGAATCCCAACCCCCAGGAAAAGGAACTCACCTTTTGAAACATATAGTTAGCATCCCTGAGAATTAGAAGGATCTTTGAGGATCCTGTAGTCCCACACTAAGACTGTCCCTGACTCTCACCAGGAGCCAATCCGTGCCTCACATACCCTTGTTAACTCTTCTCACAGATCTATCTATATTCTATCATGATACTCTTTTTTGTAACAATGGACCAATACTTACTCTTGGTATTCAGAAAATGAAATGGTTTACTTTGTTCAGAAGCCTGTCTACATTATTTCACATTCATTTTGATCATTTTCGTTGAATCTATAAAATACTCATTCTTTCTTCCCTTCTTGAAACCACCTCATTCCTGCCTTGAGACTATAGCTACCTGGAAGATATATTCCTATTTCATATGCCCAGTATTGAAGGATGAGTTTGCTCCATGCTGGCTTACAGGATCAATGGAATTCTCCTATTCTTGATGCTCAGAAGTTATTTATGAATGAAATTTAGAAAAAGCAGGTGGGACAGAGCACTTGATTTGCCACTTTCTTTGAAAATTGAAAGAGAAAACATAAAAGAGAATGGAAACCCCTACAGATTAAAAGAGACTGTTGCTGTCTAGTCACTCTGTCATGGTGTCCAACTCTTTTGTAACCCCATGGACTGTAGCTTGCCAGGCTCCTCTGTCCGTGGGTTTTCCCAGGCAAGAATACTGGAGTAGGTTGCCGTTTCTTTCTCCACGGGATCTTCCCAACCCAGGGATCAAACCCACATCTCCTCATTAGATTTTCCCCCAAATCAGTTGCAGCCATTCCATGTTATTCTAATGAACCCCTTCAACTTACCACTATTGGCTCTCTTGACCAGAGCTTCCAACCTCTACTTCCTCTGTTGTTCATACTTTTATCCACCTACTTTATTTACTTATATCTCATACTTTTCATTTTGATTGTTTTCCTTCTTTCTCTGTTTCCTTTTCCCTCATTTTTACCCCTACCATTGTCTTTTTTCCTCAGCTTATGCAAAATATTGGCTTTAGTGAGTCTTTCAAACATTAGAGTTTTCTTTCCAGCGGCAAATCCACTGTCATAGGGAACAAGATTCAGCTGTATCTTCATGTTCTCTTGTCTGTGTCTTTCCTCTCCGCTTAAAATTCATCTCTGCCAAAGCAGGACCCAGTTCTACAATTCTGTACGTGCAGCACTATCACAGCACCTTGCTCATGGTAGGCTGTCAAAACATGCTTGTTTAGAACTCTTTGAATAAACTGGCTTTGTTAAGTTGAAGATAAATGACTGATCAAGGAAACTTAGGCTTGGATGCACTGACATGTTTGCCAAGACATTGTCTGAAAGAAATGAGGAAGGATCTAAAGGGATGCAACTTCACTTTAGATCTGACACTAGAAGGGAAAAGCAAATCACTCTGATTAAACACACAGAAAAAGACATTTTCAGTTTGCTATACATTGATGTTACATTTACTATCCATGATCATATTACTAAGAATGATGATAATAACAATTGTAAGTAATAGGTTTTTTAAGATAAATATCTAATTATTTGACTTTGTTATTAAATTAGCCATAAAAGCTTCCTGTTAAATTTTTGCTATTATCCAGGTAAAAATATGAAGACAAGAAAGGTTAGGTAACTAGCTGATTCATATAGAAATAATAGATAGAACTTGTACCCAAAACGTCTGCATCTAGATTCCTAGACCAATGCCCCCTACCAACATGTTGGCTCCAAGTCTGCAGTAGTTTTAGTTTAGAACTGAAGAACAAGAGTGAGCGTCTGAACAGCAGGGTGATTTCATACAAAAATGGTCAACTTCTCATTCTGAGAAGTAATATTTGATGGAACTTTCCCAGCAGAAGGGCCCTGAGACTCAGTGCACATACAGTTACCTAAAAATGTCGGGCACTTGGGATACTTTTCATAAAAGAGTAACCTTCCAAAGGACTTGTCTTGACAGAGCTCCTGTACCTGTTATTCCTGTAAAAACAACACAAGAACATTAATTTTCTCAAACCATTAAATCAACTCAATTTTGAATAACTCAGTCAGATGACTGGATTTTCCTTTAACCTCCTCGGATCCCTCCTTCTAAACCAATCTGCAAGAGGAATAAAAAGACAGGTCAGGATCAAAAGCCTTGCTGCTGTAGAGTCACAAAGTCCCCTCTGACGCTCTTGCTACTCCAAGAACTGTAGCCCGCAAGGCTCCTCTGTACATGGAATTCTCCAGGAAAGAATATTGGATGGAGTGAGTTCGATTTCATTGCCTGGGTATGGAACCGGGTCTCCTCCATTGCAGGCAGATACCTTACCGCTGAGTCTGAATTTTCCTTTCATCTCAGGTCCAGCCTTCTTAACCAATTTGTAACAGGAGGACAATCACCTATCAGGACTATAAATCCAGGAAAGCATAAATTGCAAGGAGGGGATTCCTGGAAACTTCTCCTCTGCTGAGGGGCAAAGAGATGGAGCACTTAACCCGCTGTGTGCACGAATCCTGGGGCTCCTCAAAGGAGCCCCAGGAAACAGAGGTGCTGCAACTCTTGAGCTTAGCGGACCCTGAGGAATGGCAGCTGCCTTGCTATCCTACACTGGGCGAACGCTCTTCGAATAAGAACTTCAATTCAGTTCAGTTCAGTCGCTCAGTCATGTCCGACTCTTTGCGACCCCATCAATCGCAGTACGCCAGGCCTCCCTGTCCATCACCAACTCCTGGAGTTCACTCAGACTCACATCCATTGAGTCCGTGGAGATGCCATCCAGCCATCTCATCCTCTGTCGTCCCCTTCTCCTCCTGCCCCCAATCCCTCCCAGCATCAGGGTCTTTTCCAATGAGTCAACTCTTCGCATAAGGTGGCCAAAGTACTGGAGCTTCAGTTTTAGCATCATTCCTTCCAAAGAAATCCCAGGGCTGATCTCCTTCAGAATGGACTGCTTGGATCTCCTTGCTGTCCAAGGGACTCTCAAGAGTCTTCTCCAACACCACAGTTCAAAAGCATCAATTCTTCTGCGCTCAGCCTTCTTCACAGTCCAACTCTCACATCCATACATGACCACAGGAAAAACCATAGCCTTGACTAGACGGACCTTAGTCGGCAAAGTAATGTCTCTGCTTTTGAATATACTATCTAGGTTGGTCATAACTTTTCTTCCAAGGAGTAAGCGCCTTTTAATTTCATGGCTGCAGTCACCATCTGCAGTGATTTTGGAGCCCAAAAAAACAAAGTCTGACACTGTTTCTACTGTTTCCCCATCTATTTCCCATGAAGTGATGGGGCCAGATGCCATGATCTTCGTTTTCTGAATGTTGAGCTTTAAGCCAACTTTTCCACTCTCCTCTTTCACTTTCAACAAGAGGCTTTTTAGCTCCTCCTCACTTTCTGCCATAAGGGTGGTGTCATCTGCATATCTGAGATTATTGATATTTCTCCCAGCAATCTTGATTCCAGCTTGTGTTTCTTCCAGTCCAGCATTTCTCATGATGTACTCTGCATATAAGTTAAATAAGCAGGGTGACAATATACAGCCTTGACGTACTCCTTTTCCTATTTGGAACCAGTCTGTTGTTCCATGTCCAGTTCTAACTGTTGCTTCCTGACCTGCATACAGATTTCTCAAGAGGCAGGTCAGGTGGTCTGGTATTCCCATCTCTTTCAGAATTTTCCACAGTTTACTGTGATCCACACAGTCAAAGGCTTTGGCATAGTCAATAAAGCAGAAATAGATGTTTTTCTGGAACTCTCTTGCTTTTTCCATGATCCAGCGGATGTTGGCAATTTGATCTCTGGTTCCTCTGCCTTTTCTAAAACCAGCTTGAACATCAGGGAGTTCACGGTTCACATATTGCTGAAGTCTGGCTTGGAGAATTTTGAGCATTACTTTACTAGCATGTGAGATGAGTGCAATTGTGCGGTAGTTGGAGCATTCTTTGGCATTGCCTTTCTTTGGAATTGGGATGAAAACTGACCTTTTCCAGTCCTGTGGCCACTGCTGAGTTTTCCAGATTTGCTGGCAAATTGAGTGCAGCACTTTCACAGCATCATCTTTCAGGATTTGAAACAGCTCAACGGGAATTCCATCACCTCCACTAGCTTTGTTCGTAGTGATGCTTTCTAAGGCCCACTTGACTTCACATTCCAAGATGTCTGGCTCTAGATTAGTCAACACATCATCATGATTATCTGGGTCATGAAGATCTTTTTTGTACAGTTCTTCCGTGTATTCTTGCCACCTCTTCTTAATATCTTCTGCTTCTGTTAGGTCCAGACCATTTCTGTCCTTTATCGAGCCCATCTTTGCATGAAATATTCCCTTGGTATCTCTAATTTTCTTGAAGAGATCTCTAGTCTTTCCCCTTCTGTTCTTTTCCTCTATTTCTTTGCATTGATTGCTGAAGAAGGCTTTCTTATCTTTTCTTGCTATTCTTTGGAACTCTGCATTCAGATGCTTATATCTTTCCTTTTCTCCTTTGCTTTTTGCCTCTCTTCTTTTCACAGCTATTTGTAAGGCCTCCTCAGACAGCCATTTTGCTTTTTTGCATTTCCTTGCCATGGGGATGGTCTTGATCCCTGTCTCCTGTACAATGTCACGAACCTCATTCCATAGTTCATCAGGCACTCTATCTATCAGATCTAGACCCTCAAATCTATTTCTGAAGAAGGGAATGGCAAGCCACTTCAGTATTCTTGCCTTGAGAACCCCATGAACAGTATGAAAAGGCAAAATGATAGGATATCAAAAGAGAAACTACCCAGGTTGGTAGGTACCCAATATGCTACTGGAGATCAGTGGTGAAATAACCAAAGACTTAGAAGCAGTAAAGAACAAACAGAGATGAGCAATACACTAGAAAGGATCGATAGCAGAATAACTGAGGCAGAAGAACAGATAAATGGCCTGAAAGACAGAATGGTGAAAATCACTGCAAAACAGACTATAGAAAAAAAGAATGAAAAGAAATGAAGGTTCATTATACTTGGGCCATGTGAAGCCAGAATTTGCCCTCCTTCTCTTCCTGACTCATTAATCTTGTTCTATGGTGGCCCTCAAATTGATATTCTTTCTTCATGATGACCCCTCCTCTAGATTTTGCACTATTTTCTATCACATAACTCAGATCTAAGTTGCAAGGACACTCCCATACCTCTAAAAATTCTTTCTTGACCCTTGCAGATAGGAGGAGCACCCTCCCCAAAACATTCTTTCAATTAGTTTATAACCATTCATGAAAATAACCTTATAAATTTACTTGTTGACATGTTTACTGTCTGTTCTTCCCATGAAAGTATCTGGCACTTTATGGCAGATCTCACTGTCTGCTGGGTTTTGTGTTTATACCAGGACCACGTACATAGATAGCATAGCATAATATTCATGCTTAATAAGCCTTGGGAATGAAGAAAGAATGAATACACAGAGCATATTCTCCAGCCACAGGCTGAACAGAAGAAGGGCAGATTTCTTTGAAAAGGAGAAAAATACCTTTCTTGGAGGGAATTGTTTATTTTTCCATGCTATTTCTCAGAAGATGCTACTAGACTTACTGTAACTTTCTAATGCTAACACAACCGAACCACTCAAACCTGACCAAAACTTCCTCAACTTAGTTACTTTCATTGGGTGGCATGCAAGAAGGGCATATTTAGATGTATCTTCTCACCAGTCCTGGCATCCTGAAGCAATGTGCAATGAAGTTACCACATCCATGTTTTAGCACCTTGTTTCTGATGCCTTAGAGGTCCTAGGCTTGAGGACTTCTGTTTCCTGCTCTTCTCTCTCTATGTGGGAACATGTTGCTTCACCCTGTAAGAGAGTGAAGGTTTGGCACTTCACCTATCTTGCTGCAAAGGTGGTCTGCAAGCAAGAGGTGGAAACCTGGCTACAGTTCTCCCTTCACTGAGTAGAAGCTTGGGTCTGGACAACCTCCAGGGGCTGGGCAGAGGCTTAAGGGAGAGCTCTGCTTCTGGGAGCATACTGTGTGGGAGAGAAATAATGAGAGCTCAGATGCTATCTCTGTGCTATGAATAGTTGGAAGCTTCCAAAAAGGCCTGCCTGGGAGCTGACACTTGGGTTTCTACCTGGTCCCACTGCAGCCCCAGAGAAGCTGAATACCCAGAAAAGCCACAAAACTCCATTGCAGGAGGTCAGAGGGTGCCCAAAGGGTAAGGACCTAGAATTCTGTCTTCTCTAAGCCTACGTGGACAGTGACCTCAGTGTTTTTTTCCCCTTTAACTTGGTTAAAACCATCTCCTTGAATTCAAAGTCCTGTTGTTATAGTCACCGTCTGCCCAGTGTTCAGTCCCCCGAGTATGCATTCAGCCTCTGGGATAGCTTTTCAAAATCATGCCTTCCATTTATTTCTTCTGTGCTTTCCTGGTGGCTCAAACGGTAAAGAATCCGCCTGCAATGAGGGAGACCGGGGTTCGAGCCCTGGGTTTGGAAGATCCCCTAGAGGAGGGCATGGCAACCCACTCCAGGGCGCTTGCCTGGAGAATCCCCATGAACAGAAGTCCTCTGGGGATTCTCCAGGCCTGGCAGGCTACAGTCCGTGGGGTCGCAGAGTCGAACACGAGAGACTAAGCACAACCATTTATTTCTAGGGCTGTGTAGTTTTGGATCATGCTGATATAACCATAATTTTAAAAATCATGTAAAAGGATGATCCTGAGGTTGCTCGCTGGCTGACAGCAGTGTGCCCTCACTCCTTCTCTGTATTTTAAGCGGCCCGGACGTCGTTTTCTGAGTCTGTGATTGGCGCACTGGAAGGGCGGTTTATCCTTCCAACCAAAGTGTTTCCGAATGCGTGCACCAAACCTTCTCCACTCTCCCCGCTGTTTCGCCAGCAGCACAGTAACTCTTGAGCGGGCCGGGGATATTTCCCTTGGTAGAAGCAGTAAGTTTTCCAGAAACCGCCGTGCGGCACAGAACTCACCTTCGAGTTCGACCGGAGCGCGGGGCGTGGGGAAGCTCGCCACAATCGAACTCCTAAGTTCTCCCAGGACATCTTCCCCATCCCTGTTACCGGTGGCACTTTCCCTGGTTGTGCTGAGCCCGAGGCCTTTCTACCACAGAACACGTTTGCACGCAGTCGTTTTCTCGGTGGCCTTGGTGCTCCTCCTGAGTCCCTGCGCGGTTCCTTGCTCCCCGGCCGCTTTGCTTGGAACCAGCGCGAGTTGCGGCGCCGGCGTTCGTGTTTTGCGAATTGTGGCTGGAGAAAGCGCTGGTCAGCGTGGTTTCTCGGGCAAAGCGAGTCGCTATTCGGGACCAGCAGGGGGTTAGTCCCGTCTGCGATTTCTCAGTCACAGAAAGTCGGACTTTAACCTTGCTCTCGGGATTTTTAGTCTGAGCAAGCCTGGCTGGAAGGATTCCTTAGGGTAGCAAGTCGCCCTTCATTGCGGCCTGCGAGTTTTCAGTCGTAGCAAATTCCGGTTTCAGAACAGCAAGTCCTGGCTGGCGGTTCCTGATTTGCGGTGCCGCAGAAGCTCCAAAGCCAAAGTATGGGCCCGGCGGGCCGATCCCTCCCCTATGTGGTCGCTTTGTGGGACCTCGCAAAGCTAGTGTCTGCGTGATGCCCTTGGACGGTGGTGGAACGATGAAATTAGCCTCGTGCGATTGTAGCCCTTAGTGGCAGTGTGTGTGTGTGTGTGTGCGCGCGCGCGCGCGTGCGCGCGCACTCTCAATTGCTCAGTCTGACAGGACTCTTGGCGACACCATGGACTGTAGCCTGCCAGGCTTCCCATCTATGGGATTGTCCAGGCAAGGATACTGGAGTGGCTTGCCATTATCTACTCCAAGGGATCTTCCCAACCCAGGGATTGAACCTTTGTCTCCTCCATTGGCAGGTGGACTCTTTACCACTGAGTCACCTGGGAAACCCTTAGTTTTGTTTACCTGGCCCAAACCCATTATGTCTCCTAAGGGGATTTTCAAGCTTTATCTGTATTTTATTTCTTTTCATCCCACTTCATTCATCTCATTTTATCCCCTGCAACTCTCATCTTTCCCGAGAGTTGCAGTTGCTGCTGCTGCTGCTGAATCGCTTCAGTCGTGTCCGACTCTTTTCGATCCCATAGATGACAGCCCACCAGGCTCCCCTGTCCCTTGGATTCTCCAGGCAAGAATACTGGGGTGGATTGCCATTGAGTTAGCAGCTCTCATTTCTCAGTGTCCGCTATTTTTAGTGCCTTGAAAGTTCCAAAATGAAGAGTTGCCTTTGAACACAACACCGCTCAACTGTGCCTACCTGGCTGGGTCCCTGCACTGGCCTCATTAAAGGCTCTGTGTCAGAGTTTTGGAGGTTGCAGCCCTGGCCAGTACACTAGACAGGAGTTTTCTCAGAACTTGCCATTAAAGCCCAGTCGGCACTTTCTCAGCGTCACAGCCACTCGGCCATCCCCATCCTCAGAACGAGTGGCCAGAAGCAATGTACTTGCTTAGAGCCGGTTTCAATTTGGCAAGTTCCACATTAAACTCTGCTTCCCATTTCACTCTTGTACAAATCACAAGTCTTACAAGTACTAGTAAGTCCTGCTCAGCGATTTTCAGGGGAGTCAACACTGATTTAGCAACAGTGACAGTAATCATTTAATGGTAGTGTTACTAACCAGGGTTCTTGGCCTCTTTAATCAATAAAAATTGAAGAGAGGCTAAATGAGAAATTCAGGCAAGTCTTTACTGGGGCCCCTGCTGCAGAAAGTGGGAGCTGAGAACTGGCTTTCTCAAGGAGGAGGGGCAGCTGGTTCCTTACATGGGGTGAGGTGGGGGTGTGCCCAGGGGTTGGTGGATTGGGTGGTTTACCAACTGCTTAGAGGGCGTCGTGGGCAAGGAGCATGCGCAGTACCCTACTCTTGCTCTCCCTCTGAGTAAGTGGCAGGTAGGATTTTAGGTCTCTTTGTGTCTCCTTGTCCAGAATTTGCCCCAACTGGGCAGGCACGCGGTTCTTTTTAGTCCCTTATAGTTTCTTTGTATCTTGGTGCCTCTGGAGGAGACATTTTTGTCCAGGTGTATTTTGCAGGACTGCTGCAAAGGGTCCCAGATCTCAGGCCATCGCAGTAGACTATACCTATCCACGGTGTCTGCTGTCTGATCTTTGTAGAGTTAGCTTATCTGAACGGTTGGCTTGCAGAAATTCTTTTTCGGTGTGGTTTGCTCTGCAATCGGTGCGATCGTGTTTTGTTTTTACTTGATTCTCCTCTGAGGACTTATCCTCGTTTGTATTATTATTTTGTAAGTGTAGTTTTCCACCGAGTCGCTGGGTCTGTCTGCGCTCAACGGTAACCCTCTGGGGCACACCCGGATCTTGCGCTGCCAGTGGAGGATCCGGGAGCCAAGGTTGCGGGCGGTTCCAGCCGCCCAGCGGGGGGTGTCTCAGCCTCACTTCGGTCTGCAGCGCCTAGCCGGCCCTTTCTCTTTGGCATCCACCCTGCCGGCACCAAAGGGAACTTCTCTCCCTCGCGTGGGCCCCAGCTCCCCTGTGCTGTCACTTCTCGGCCCTAGCACCGTTCTGTTCGTGCCGCCGGGTCAGCGTCGCGGCGCCGGGATTCGCCCGGACCAGGGGATCTATTAACATCTTCGCTGGGAGATGGACGGGCTGCCATTTTTCTGACAGAAGGCGAGTCTACAACCCGCTGGGTGTCTTGTTGGCGGCGGCACCGTTCCTTCCTCCAAACCCAAAGTTTCTCGGCCGCTGACCGCTAGGGTCTCAGAGTTTCTCGGTGAGTTTCCCGGCGCCAGGCGCCTCACCTCCCTAAAGAAAAGGGGAGTTGAACTACGGTATAGACGGCTTGTCATGAGCTGGTGTGGGGCGCCGAAGTTGCGGGCGGTTCCAGCCACCCAGCCGGGGGTGTCTCAGCCTCACTTCGGTCTGCAGCGCCTAGCCGGCCCTTTCTCTTTGGCATCCACCCTGCCGGCACCAAAGGGAACTTCTCTCCCTCGCGTGGGCCCCAGCTCCCCTGTGCTGTCACTTCTCGGCCCTAGCACCGTTCTGTTCGTGCCGCCGGGTCAGCGTCGCGGCGCCGGGATTCGCCCGGACCAGGGGATCTATTAACATCTTCGCTGGGAGATGGACGGGCTGCCATTTTTCTGACAGAAGGCGAGTCTACAACCCGCTGGGTGTCTTGTTGGCGGCGGCACCGTTGCTTCCTCCAAACCCAAAGTTTCTCGGCCGCTGACCGCTAGGGTCTCAGAGTTTCTCGGTGAGTTTCCCGGCGCCAGGCGCCTCACCTCCCTAAAGAAAAGGGGAGTTGAACTACGGTATAGACGGCTTGTCATGAGCTGGTGTGGGGCGCCGAATTAGAACCACTTCCAGCACTGGTTGGACGCTGGTGAATGTTAACTACAAGTCTTCTTAGAATCGTTCTTATACTGCGATTTCTCGGGGGCCAAAATCGTTCCAGAGGATTGAACTCAGCGGTGATTGAAAATCTATATTCTCTTCCCCGGGCGCCATCTCCTGTAATATCTCTTCGTCTCCCTTGGCTAGTGTCTGGCACCCCAGACTCCCTCTCCCTTCGCTGACAGGAGGACTCTGTGTGCGCAGTTGTAGAAGTGAGTGCTGTGACTCAGTTGTTACAAAGCTGAGACCCAGAGAAAGGGCCAGCTCGGCTCTGGTGGAAACTACTGAAAAAACACCGGCCCAGTGCACTCTCCCGAGGACGATCGACAAAACGCTGCCCCCAGAGACCTAAGGGTGCGGCACCCAGCTGGCGGGCACAGCGCAGATCGCAACGTTGTGTCCAAAGGCACACGTCAGTTTGGAGCTTTTCGAGGGTGCTGTCCCCTAGAAACTGAGAACCGAGTTTCAAAAGAGTTTGAAATCTTGAAAGATCGGAGATGCAGAGGATAATTGGCATGAATAAAGTGGGGTGAAAAAAACATAGACCAGCTGTGAAAACTCCCCCGATCAGAAAACTGAATAAGGCTCATAAGCAAAACTAAATCGAGTTTATTCAAAACACACGGGTAATTTAACTCAGCCTATTTCTTACAAATGCCTTTGAAAGTGATTTTTTAAAACTGTTGTTATTTTCTTAAAACGAAGTAGAATAATCACTTTAACCAGTCCCCTGCTCCCTGGAAACCCCAAGCGTAATGACCAAGCATTGTAAAGGTCAGTTTCCTCACGTTCACTTTATAAGCTGCCCTGAGACATCAAGGCTCTGAGCTTCATGGTTTTGAATTTGAAATCTTCCCTTTTGAGAAGTTTGTTTTTTCTTCAATAAAATATTTATATGCAGTAAAGGTCTCTGAATTTTCTTGCTGTTAAAATAAGGTAGGAAGTAATCTGAAGCTGGTGAGTAAATGCAAATGGTACCCCATGGAGCCCATTGCACTCACTGATTTCTGACTGATTTGAGATCTCAGCTCTTCTCCTTTTGTGTTGAGTTCTCCAGTTCTGTTGAGGGGCCTTTGTGGAAGCTTCTTGGTAAGTCACTCTGTTCAAAAAGGGGGTACCTCATGATTCTCTGTTTTTTGAAAAATGGCCTGGCAGTGTTGTGGCCTTAGGGAATAAACGCAAAGATGGGTTCCACTGGTACAAAACTAGAAATATGATCTTGTGCCTTTTGCGGAAATGGGGCAACTATTGGATGATTTGTGAGGAAATAAAATTTCTATTTCAAGGCAGGACAATAAAATTTAACATAAAACTCTTTCCCTTCATGCTCCCCCTTTGAGCCTCCTCTTTCCCTCCTAGTGTGCATCCTCTGATACACACCAGCCAGACCTCCTGAGAGAAGGGAATGCCTGTTCCACAGCAGATATTTTCCCCTCTTTTTGGACCCTAGCAATGCAACTTCTTAAAGATGACCATTCTTTTCCAACTCCATAGGGGGTCATAGTGACATACTGTTTGCTTTGTGTTTACTTGGACAACGTATCTTTGATGAACTTAATGTAAAGTGTCATTTCGTAAGCTCCTTTGTCTCAAAAGTGTATATGACTATGCCTTGGGCTGCTAATAGGAGGAACTGTTCTCATAGCTTCTAAGGATCTATCTCCTGAGTTACAATCCACAGTTTGACTTGAATCAAATTCTCTTTTGCTTCTTGATTGTTAATTGAATTCCTGTCAATATTTACTTGGCATAGTTGGCAGGATATAAGAGACACCCAACAGAGGAAATCTGGACTCTACCCTGAACAGGTGCTTGGACACATGCCCTGCCCTTTGAGCTTAACCAACTTTTTGGTATTCCTTTTCAGTATTTATCTTTTGGGTGAATTCTCCTGATATCCCGGTATTGTTGCTTTAAAATTTAAATGACATCCAAAATTTCACTCAAGCCGTTTTCCTTGGGACTCGGCGTCCCAGGTGAGTACTGACATTCCCTGCGTTGGGACGGGGAAGGGGGGTTGGGAAGGGGTCAATTAAAGTGTAATTGACTTTTTAATTTTTGATTTAAGTTGGAAAGACTGTGTATCTGTGGTCTGAACAAACCGTTTGCTAGTGAGAGACAGCCGACTCAGCTCCGAAGTAAAGGGACCCTTGTTCCTCCCAGTCACCTGGCGTTCTCCAGGGACTGAGAACCTAGCAGAAGTGTCTGAGGGTTACTCCTCATGAAGGCAGGCAGGGATCCCGCGATGGAGCCGGCTGGGCTGCCGCAGGCTATGTCTGCAGCGCAGGGACCCTGGCCCTCCGCGCCTTGCCCGCCCCCGGGACGACCGTTGACCCGCTGGGCTGGAAGCGCCAAGCTGGCCCAGGCCAGCCACGCCTCCCAGCTCCTCCATGTCCAGCCGCCAGGCGGGCTGGCCACAGCTGCCCTGCTCGCCCTCCCTGCAGACCCAGTCTGCCTGTCCGCTGTGCCGGAGGCCGTGGGTTCCGGATGCCCAAACCAGATCCCAGTTCAGTTCAGTTCAGTCACTCAGTCGTGTCCGACTCTTTGTGACCCCATGAATCCCAGCATGCCAGGCCTCCCTGTCCATCACCAACTCCCGGAGTTCACTCAGACTCACGTCCATCGAGTCCATGATGCCATCCAGCCATCTCATCCTCGGTCGTACCCTTCTCCTCCTGCCCCCAATCCCTCCCAGCATCAGAGTCTTTTCCAATGAGTCAACTCTTCGCATGAGGTGGCCAAAGTACTGGAGTTTCAGGTTTAGCATCATTCCTTCCAGAGAAATCCCAGGGTTGATCTCCTTCAGAATGGACTGGTTGGATCTCCTTGCAGTCCAAGGGACTCTCAAGAGTCTTCTCCAACACCACAGAGATGTGTATAAGAGACAGGCCTGCAATGCAGGAGACCCAGGTTCGATCCCTGGGTCAGGAAGGTCCCCTATAGAAGGGAATGGCTACCCATTCCAGTGTTCTTGCCTGGAGAATTCCACGGACAGGGGAGCATGGCGAGCTACAGTCCATGGGGTAGCAACAAGTTGGGCACGACCAAGGGACTGAGCAGCCACAATTCTCAGCAAACATTTCCTAGATGTCTTCTTTCATATACCATGCCTTTGGACATGAAATTAATTCGAAGCAAAGAAATAAAATACTCAGAAAAGGAAAGTAGCTTTATGATCTGACCTTTAATGTTATTTCAAGAGACATGTAACAGGTCTTTGGTTCTGGTTTTCATGCATCTGCAGTCATCCTTCCAGCCATCTCTTGGGGCACAGAGTCCAACATACTTGTGTGTGGAAAACTTCCAAATCATAAAAATGATGTGATATTGACTAAGTTAATGCACTGAGGAGAGAATGGTTGTTTCCTGGAAATTCTGAGAACAATGACTATAGTTTGGTTAAAGTAAATATATATACATAGACACACAGGTTACACACATGTACATATACCTGCACACCTATAAATGTGTACACCCAGAAAACACTGCATAATATATACACAA